>LPNX010667139.1:381270-458183 GCA_001517045.1 Pseudotsuga menziesii
GTATCGGGGTCCATCAAAAGTATGTAGTGTGGGTACTCTTTGGATGCAGAATCAAATTACGCATCCAACGAGCTCTCCCGATCGAAATTTGAGTAAAAACACAGGGAGATATGTCGAAAATACGAACACAAAAAGTAGNCCCCACAGTTGTGGGGCCATAGGTTTATTTGAATATCCTAGATAAGTCAACCCTAGGTGAGTCATTGTAAGTTGGGTCAATAGTCCCCACCATTATGTTAAGGATAAACCTCCTTGTTGGTTGGAGGAGGAAAAGTCCCCACAATTTTTGGGGCACTAGGGTTATTAGACACTCCTAGAGATGTCGTCTCTAGTAATTAATTGTTAAGTGAGGCCGACCTATTGGAGTGGGTTTCAAGTGAACTAAAGAATATAAATAGAGAGTGAGCCTCTCTATTTATCACACACACACTCACTCATTGGGATGCATGAGTGAAAGGAGAAGTTTCTAGGACAAGAGAGAGACTACTGTTGTAAGGAGATCATCTTTATGTTTTTGGGTTTTACTTTTGGTGCTAATTCTATCTCTGAGGAATTTATGGGGTTTTCTCCTTTATGGTTTCCCCGAGGAAAATTCTTTGTGTCCCTTGTCTCTTGTGTTTTATTTCTGTGCATGTTATTCTCTCAGTTAAATATCCTAAGATCATAATGCTAGCTTAAATGATAAAAATATAACATTCAGGAGGATCATATGCCCATCAACTAAACCAACAACCAGTGTATCAGTCATCTTATGGTCCTACTAGTATGTATAAGCCTTATTAATACTACCAGTATGTCGAATCTAATCGACAATTTCCATTCCTAGAAAATTTGGAATTTCCTGATTTGTCCAAGTTGATAAATGATGCCATTCAGCACAACCCTTCATGGCTTGATATTCCAGTCAAGTTATCATTAGAAAATCCAAAATTTGATGGGAAGCAGGGAGATGATCTCAAAAATCATGTCATGACATTCCATATGTGGTGTTCTTCCAAATCCTTGATGGATGACCCTATTCATTTGAGATTCTTTCAGCTCACTTTGACCGATATGGCCGCGAAGTAGTATATTGAACTTCCACGACA
Source organism: Pseudotsuga menziesii (assembly GCA_001517045.1). Lineage (NCBI taxonomy): Eukaryota > Viridiplantae > Streptophyta > Pinopsida > Pinales > Pinaceae > Pseudotsuga > Pseudotsuga menziesii. Next base: position 382,359 of record LPNX010667139.1, read on the forward strand.
TTCATCTGTGGATTTTAGCTCACTGGAAACTGTTTTTGTCACACACTTTCGGCTACCCATTCACTATGAAATTGGTATGGACCTTTTGACTTCACTCCATCAAAATTCCTCCATGCACATTTCAGACCATATCGATGAGTGGAGAAGGTGGAGATGACTTATTAAAGCTCCCATCCCATACCAGATGTTAGCTGATTGGTTCATGAAATCCTTGTTTCCTCTGTAACAAATATAAAATAAAACATTAATTAAATTAGTTAATTATTATATGAAAGGGTGTAACCTTTCATTTTACATGCTCAAAGCTTATAAAGGTGAGCTTCATTTGTAATTGCTATCACAATCTAATATAATATTCATATTTTACTATTAAACATGAAATTCGGATTCAACTATTAACCCACTAACCGGATACGATTGCTCCAAGTGGCATCAGGGCTATACGGCCCTTGGGAATATGTACACTTTGTGTAAATTTAGTTTTAGCGTTTTTCTAAAATATAGGACATTTTCCAAAAAAGAAAAGAAAAAAAGAAAGAAAACATTAAAAAATGTAAAGAAAAGAAAGAAAAAAGTTAAAAATAAAAGTTAAAAGAAAAATAACATTAAAAAAACAAAAGAAAGGAAAAAGAAAGTAAAAAAAAGAAAATATAAACTAAAACCAACACATGGTTTTTCTTTCCAAATTCAACCTGGTTTTTTGCTTTGACTTGAATTATTATAATATATTTATACTAATTCAATTTTTTGTTTTATTATAATAACTAATAAAATAAATATTTTATTATATAATAATTAATATAATCATTAATTATTATCTTTAAAATCTCACTATCTTTACGAAAAAGGTTTTTCCACCCTCATAAGCCAAAATAGTGTCAAATACACACCTTCACATACAAGGTCAAAGATCATGGTGGAACTAAAAGAACAAATAGAAAAGATGGAGAAGGACATAAAAACCCTCATCACTAACAAAACAAAATTGAAGGAAAAGATGAAAAACAACCATACAGTACTCGAAGACGAGCTCGTTCTGGTACTAGAAAGAAAGATGGATGAAAATTTTGACATCCTGAACAAAAATAAAAAAGACTGGGATGAAAATATGAGTACCGTGACTCAAAACATAAAACACCTTAACACAAAACTTGAGCACCATGATGCAAAACCATAATACATTAATCAAGATGTTACAAAAGCTCATACCTAGTCCGAACCAAGTCATCAATATAGACATGTTATATGCCTCATTTCATGTCGCCACCCAGGAAACACTCGCAAAGAATTAAAAATATTTGCAAAAATAAATAAAGATTAACAATGCGACGCTTAAACAAGAGATAGAAACATAAATACTCTCATATATGGAGGCACAATTAAACTGTTAGATTTTTATCATTTAACCAATATGATCTTAGGATCTTAACTAAGAGAATAATAAGAACAACAATCGATCATAGGAGACAATGAACACAAATATTTTCCTTGGGAAAACCATAAATGAGAAAACCCCGCAACTTCATCAAAGATAGAATGAGCACCAAAAATAAAACCTAAAGATACAAAGATGATCTATGATAGGTGATCTCTCTCTCTCTCTCTCTCACATGCGATACAACTGAGTTTGAGTTTGTGTGTTCTAAATAGACAGGCTCACTCTCTATTTATACTAGTTCCCAACTTGACATTAACTCACAAGGGACGACTTCTCTAGGAGAGTCTAATAACCCTAATGCCCCACAACTGTGGGGACTTTTCCCCATAATCAATAAGGAGGGTTACCTTCTATGAATTTACATGACTTGATTACATTACTGATTATCCCGATAGGAACATTAGGGTATGACTTTACATGACTTGATTATATTACGAATTCTCCTGATAGGAACATCGGGGTACAATACATAAGTGAATACATTATGTAGTTACAAATACATCAACACTCCCTCTGAACTAGGAAGGTATTCCCTCAACACAATTCATCAGCACAAGTCTCTATCACTAGATCATCATCACTCGATCATAATCAAGTCTAGATCATCATCACTACTTTTTCTATCTCAAACAATTGGTGCTATCTCTCAATTCTACTCGTCATAGGAATTTCTATAGAGCTATCCCTTTTTCATGCTGGTTGTAGGCCTATCCTCCATGTAGGTCTTCATATTCCTTAGCACTTATATCTAATCATGGAAGGAACACATCAAATAACCATGTTAGAAAGGACCACCTAGCACTTACATCTAACCATGGGAGAAACACATCCACCACCATTTCAGAAAGGCACGCCCAACACTCGTATCTGACCATGGGAGGAACACATCTAAGAACCATGTCGAAAAGGCTCAGCACTTATCTCCGACCATGGGAGGAATACATCCAAGAGCCATGTCAAAAAGGCTCAACACTTATATCTGACCATGGGAGGAACACATTCAAGAACCATGTCAGAAATTCTCAACACTTATATCTGACCATGGGAGGAACACATCGAAGAACCATGTCAGAAAGGCTCAACACTTATATCTAGCCATGTGGGGAACATATCTTGCGTCCATGCTAGAAAGGCTCAGCACTTATATCTAGCCATGTGTGGAACACATCTCGCATCCATGTTAGAAAGGATTAGCACTTGTATCTAACCATGTGGGGAACACATCCCGCATCCATGCTAGAAAGGATTAGCACTTATATCTAGCCATGTGGGGAACACATCTTGCATCCATGCTAGAAAGGATCAACACTTATATCCAACCATGGAAGGAACTAATCCTACCATGTCAGAAAGGCTCTACACTAAAATTTTCCCATGGAAGGAACCACTCCTACCATGTCAGAAAGGCTCTTAGATTCCTCACTTCCCCTTGGAAGGAACCTCAATTTGGAGAACACCAAGATTCTCCCTGAAGTACTCAAAATTCACTCTGGCTAATGGCATGGTCAATACATCAGCTATCTACTCGTTCGTCACAACATACTAGAGCTTCACTACTCCTCTCTGCACCATATCCCTGATATAGCAATATTTGATCTCGATATGCTTCGAATTGTCATGGAACATCGAGTTATCAGACAACTTCACACAACTCTGGTTGTCGCAATATATAAAAGTAGCATCCAACTGGAGATCAAACAGATTAGATAGTAGCTTCCTTAGCCACACTACCTCACAACTAGTTGAACAAGCTGCGACATGTTCTGCTTCAGCTGTACTTAGTGCCACACAATATTTCTTCCTGCTAAACCAAGATATCACACCTAATTCCATACTGAAGTAGCACACCGAAGTGCTCTTCCTATCACTGTCACTACCCTCACAATATGAATCCACACAACCTTCCAGGTTAATCTTCTGATTCACCACATACTTGAGCCCATAATCAACCGTACCCTTTAGGAACCTCAGAATATGCTCTACAAAAATCAAGTGAACATGTCTCAGATCTGTTAGGAATTGGCTCAATGTGTTCACAACAAATAAAAATATATGGTCTTTTATTCATCAGGCACATCAAGGACCCAATCATCTAATGATACATCATAGCATTAACTAAATCTGATGAAGCATCACTCAATAGCTTCAGGTTCAATTCCATAGGTGTGGTCATGGAATTGTATTCCATCATCCCGAACCTCTTCAAGATATCTACTGCATACTTCCCTTGGACTAGGGATATTCCATCCTCATTCTGCCACACCTCCATGCCTAGAAAGTAATGCATCATACCCAAGTGCTTCATCTTGAATTCAGCAGCAAGCTTCCTCTTCGTGTCAACCAACCCATCCTCACCTATTACAAACAGGTCATCTAAATATAGTAAGAGTATCACTGGGTTCCCCTCCTCAACCTTGTAGTAAAGGTTTGAAACTCCTTTACTCTTGGTAAAGTCCAAACTAGTCAGGAACCTGTCAATTCTTCCATACCATGTCTGGGGTGCCTATTTCAAATCATACAAGGCCTTACTTAATTTGCAGACATGAGTCTCCTTGTCACGTGTATCGAAACCGAGTGGTTGCTTCACATACACTTCCTCTTCTACTACACCATTTAGGAAAGCAGTCTTGACATCCATCTGGTGTATCTTCCATTTCATTACTGCAACTAGAGAAAGTATAGATCTAATTGAAGTCTATCTAGATACAATTGCAAAAGTCTCTTCATAATATATTCCTTCTTTTTGGGAGAATCCACGAGCCACAAATCTTTCTTTATATTTCTCTATGCTACCATCTACAGCATCCTTTATCTTGTAGATCCACTTGGAAGTCATAATAGACTTCCCCTTTAGTCTTTGGACAACATACCAAACATCATTCTTCATGATCGACTGGTACTCCTCGATCATAGCATCCTTCCATTATTTCTTTTATGCTGCTTCTTCATAGTCGGAAGGTTCTTTATCAGTGATGTTACATAATAGGGCTACATAATCAGAGTAGTACCTAGTTCTTTTCCTATCTCTATGCATTTATTATGGAGCCCCATATCTCTCTTCACCTTGGATAGCCTCTTGTACCCATGCAGGTTTCCTCTTGTGAGGATTCTTCTCCTGAGGTGGACCTACAAGTTCCTGAGGTTCTTCTATTTCTTGATATTCTTCTGGATTTGCTTCGTTCATAGTTGTATCTTGTATTATGGGTACTTGTGCTTCTTTAGTTTTTTCAACGAGTCTCTTTCTGGAATTTTTGTAAGCTGAGTCTTCGTCAAATGTTACGTCGATGCTGATATCGATATTCTTGAATCCTGGGAAGTATATTATGTAAGCCTTCGAGCATTCATTATATCCCACAAACATACCCTTCTTTCCTGAAGGATCTAACTTTGTCCTCTTTTCTTTTGGAATTTTTATGTACATTGGACATACAAATATTCTAAGATGACTGACTTTTAGTTTATTACTGGATAATACTTCTTCATGTGTCTTGTTTTCAAGTACTCCTTGCAAAGTACGGTTCTGTACATATATAGTTGTCCTGGAAACTTCTTCCCATAGATGCATAGGAAGATATTGATCATGAAGCATTTCCTTTGCAGCTTCCATGATCATTATGTTCTTTCTTTCTGCAACTCCATTCTATTGTGGATTATATGGAGTGGTCAACTCCCTCTTAATCCTTGAATCTCTGCATAATTCTTTGAATTCATTTGATGTGAATTCTCTGCCATTATCTGATCGAAAGGTCTTGATTTTCGTTTCTGTGTGGTTCTCGATCAAGGATTTGAATTCTTTGAACTTGCTGAATACTTCATCTTTGGTTTTCAAGAAGTATATCCATGTCTTCCTAGAAAAATAATGAATGAAATAAACATAGTATACATAACCTTTTAATGAATTGGATGACATCATACCACATACATCAGAGTGGATGATTTCCAATATTCCTTTTTCCTTGCTCTCACTACTTGGAAATGTCTTCTTTGTGTTCTTTCCTTTTGTGCATCCCTTGCAAACACCTTCATGTGTTTCCTGTATTTCTAGAAGACCTTCCACAACTTTTCTTGCAAGTGGTAGTGCCCTATAGTGCACATGTGAAATCCTTCTGTGCCAAATTTCATTTGGCTCTACCAAGTCATGGCCCAAGGATTGTTCTCGTTGGCCATTCAATTTGTATAGTCCTCCCTCTTTCTCTCCAATTACTACTGCATCCTCAATAATCTTTCCTTTTAGCCACATGAGGACTTGTCCATCTATAAATGCAAACCTGTGCCTTTTGCATCTAATGTGAAGATGGAGAGAATATTCTTCTTTAGTCCTGGTACAAACAAGAAATCCTTCCTCTTCATAGACTTCCCATATTCTAGCTTGTAGGAGGATTCACTGCTACCTTTTATAGGATATTGGTAGTCATTCCCAAGTTTTAGTTTGTGGGGTGATTCATGTTCAGAAGTTTCACAAAAGACTCCTTGAATCCTATCATGTGTTTGGAAGCCCCACTGTCTATAATCCAATCATTGCTTCCATGTGTGATAGTTCCTGTGAGGGCAGAGATCAAAACATATTCTTCATCACTTGAATAATCATCACTTTCTTGCTTGATTGTCTTCTTGGGAGGCTCATCATCCTCTGTAGTATTAGCATGATGTCTTTTCTTGTTTCCCTTATTTTTGTGAGAGCAACCTTTGTTTCTAGGAAAATCTATGGCAAAGTGTCCTCTTTCATCACATGTGTAGCATCTAAATTTAGACAAATATTTGTTAGATCTTCTAGGGTTATCTTTCTGGTGAGGATGGTTACCTTTGTGATAGTTTGTTCTTCTTTTCTTGGAGTGTATTGTGAGATCTTGATCTTCATTTCCCATCTTTTCTTCTTAGGCTACTATTTGATCTTCTTATTGTGAGAATTATTCCCACAACCTACTAAACTTGATTAGATTGTTCCTAGAACAAATCCCTTGAATGAAAGAGTCCCATGACCTAGGGATACCATTCAAGGTGGTCATCACAATTTCTGCATTCTCTACTTCTTCATCTATTAGTTCAAGTTGTTCTTTGATCTGGTAGACCCTTGTAAAGTATGACTGTATGGTCTTCGTATTTGTGATCATCAAATTCTTCAACTAGTTCCTCAAAGTCATATTTCGGTTTATGTTCTTCCCTTCAAATAGCTTGGTTAGTGAATCAAACATTTCTTTAGGTGTCTTTAGGGAGGACACCTGTGGTATGAGGTGATACTTGATTGAGTCAGCAATAATCCTCTTATCCATGACCAATTTATTTTTTTGTAAGGCCTTAGCCTCATCTCCCTATGCAGCTAGAACCTCTTCACTGATGTAAGAGTCCAACTCATTTTCTTCCAGGACCAGGGAGATCCTATACTTCTAGGCTCAGAAGTTGTCAGCTCCCTCAATCTTTTCATCAGGCTTGGTGTGATGAGAAATCTTAACAGAGAACCTCAACTGGAAATTCAAAATATTTAGATCTTACCAATTTGAGAACCTGAAAAATGGATTTGGAGTTGATCTTCTGTAGTGTTGGTTTTCTGGTTCCATGGAAATTTAGGGTTTGACTTTCCTGAAATTATACCCAACCAAAAACCTCCATTTTTTTCTCTAAAATTCAATTTTGATGAGGAGATCAATCCTAAACTGGTCTCACCCAAAAATTCCACTTCTATGAAAATCCCTAATTTCCTGATGAAGTGGTAGGTCAAAAAATGGAAAAACTCAGAATCAGATTCTACTTTGACAAAAAGATGTGCCCTTCAATGGAGAGTCACCCTAGCCTCCTTTTGCTAATGGATTATGGAGAGAGACCAAAAAGGTAAGAATCCCTAGCTTCTCTAGCTTCACAGTGTCTTCTTCTCAAGTTAGCTCTGATACCATGTTATATTTTTATCATTTAAGTAATATGATCTTAGGATCTTAACTAAGAGAATAACAAGCACATCAATCAATCACAAGAGACAATGAAAACAAATATTTTTCTCAGGGAAACCATAAAGGAGAAAACCCCACAACTTGCTCAAATATAGAATGAGCACCAAAAAGTAAAACCTAAATATACAAAGATGATATCCGACAGTTGATCTCTCTCTCTCTTATCCTAGATTCTTCTCTCTCTCACTCATGTGCTACAACTGAGTGTGAGTGTGTGTGTTCTAAATAGAGAGGAACACTCTCTGTTTATACTATTTTTTGACATGACATTAAATCACCAGGGCTGACTTCTCTAGGAGAGTCTAATAACTGTAGTGCCCCACAATTGCAGGGGGTTTTCCCCTTAATAAATAAGGAGGGTTACCTTCTATGACTTTACATGACTTGATTACATTACTGATTATCCTGATAGGAACATTGGGGTATGACTTTACATGACTTGATTATATTATTGATTCTCCCGATAGGAATATTGGCGTACAATACATAAGTGAATACATTCCAGAGTTACAAATACATCAACATAAACAACAAAATAAAAGGTATCAGTAAGATAGTAGAGAATACAAAAGTTAAAAATCATCGCCAACAACAAAGTCATTCAAATATGCCACTTGTATCGTCCAGTAGTTATGAGCCACCATCAAACTATAAAGAAAAAGGAAATCAATACTTTCCTTACAAAGTGTACCCACCTAAGGAAAAAATAGAGTTGTCAAAATTCAATGGGAGTGAAGACCAATGCGTTGCTTGCCTAAACAAAGAAATAGAATTCTTCAACATTTAAAATATTCAATCTAATGAGAAGAAGGTGAAATATGCATCAATGCATATGGAAGGGTACGCCTATAATTGGTACTTATGGTAGAGGAGAGATACTAGATTGTAAGGAATCAAATAAGATTATTTTTTCAGTAAATTTACTAGATTACAATAGGTTGGAAGCATTGAGGAATTCACACATCAGGGGGAATCCTTATCGACACGAGCATTCGGGTTGTATGACAAACAAAGACACAAAACCTATTTAGGAGGTATTAAACCAAACCTCCAAAAAGAGTTAAAGTTGCATGACATACCTAATGTAGAAGTAGCAAGACATAAATCCAAATCCGCAAAATGCAAATTGGAAGGAATAAGAAGAAGAGGTGATAACCATTATTGACAAGAAAAAGAGACACAATGTAGGTACCATGAAAATACTTGGTCACCCATCCATCAATGCCACAAACCTTAATCATATTCCTATGAAATGGAAAATAGGTCGCATTCATCTAACAATTATTTTGAGAATAGAAAAAATAAGAAAAACATATGTTATCGATGCGGTGATGACCGGACCCCTTGGCCATAAATGTAGGAACAATTAGACAATACATTGTAGAATCATCAATGGAAAGGAAGTGCAAGTCTCTGCACCAGAGATGTTGTCTGATTCTAACACTAACACCGATTTAGAATGAATAACGATATTATGAAATACTCAAGCTTTGAGGACAAATCTCCCTTAAAGGGAGTGGCAATGTAACAAATATAAAATAAAACATTAATTAAATTAGTTAATTATTATATGAAAGGGTGTAACCTAAGGGTTATAGCCATAGCCATATCTAGTGGCTTCAGATCCTTACCACCTGCCTTACTAGCTAAAACCATCCCTCCCTACTCTAGACTATCTCTCCCATACTTTTCCCTTAGACGAGTCCATCATGGTGATCATGAGTATGCACGAACCCGTATGGAAAGATCACCATCACAGAAGAAGTATCTTCTTTCCTTCCTAATGCTACTTCGATATATTTTGACCTTGTATCTCTTATTGGTACTGATATTTTCACAAATCCGCAAACACTTGTATTGTTGCAAGACATATATTTCGAAATAAATATTTGCAACATCACTAAGACAACCTCGATTAACATATCAGTCAAGCCCAGAACTGTTGAGCACGTCCATGTAGGCCATAAATGCTCAACAGATGAAACTGAAAGTTATGAGGAGATTCCTGGGATTGATCCATGAATTGTTTTACACGAGATTAGAACCTATCCCATGAAAAAACCTGTCCAACAAAAACTACGTCAACTCCATCCTAGGAAGGTTGCAGCTATTAAAGTTGAAGTGGAAAAACTTATGAAGGCAAGGTTTATTTATCCAGTACCTCTAATGGAATGTGTATCTAAGATTGTCCCTGTGGCTAAGAATAAGAGGACTATTAGAGTCTATATTTATTTTCAAGACTTGAATAAGGCTTGTCCTAAGGAAAAATTCCCTACTCCACACATCGATCAGATCATTTATAATTGTGCTGGGAGTGTAATCTTTTCTTTTATGGATGGATTTTTTGGCTACAATCAGATAGAGATTATTCCCACTAATCAACATAAAACAACATTCATTTTCCCATGGGGCACCTTCGTGTATCTGAATTTAAGTTTTGGCCTAAAGAACGTCGGAGCTACATTTGATTGAGCCATGTCCTATTCCTTTCATGATATCAAGCACATCAAGGAACCGTACCTTGACAATCTCCCTATTGGAAGGGGTTCTGGGCAAGTGAGTTGCATAGCGTCACAGTAGCTATGTAAGCTCATGCGACACCGCGCAAGGACAAATCAGTGCGATGGGTGGAGGAATAACTGTTTTTGAATATTTTATGTATTAATTGACCATGTTTTGTGGACATAGGTCATTAGTGGTTAGAATTTAGTTAGAAGTGGACCTTTTATGTAAAGGTGCAAGCCTATATATAGAACTAGTTTTCCAATTGTAAAGGATAGGAGAGAGAAGGAATAAATGAAGAAGCATGATAAAACTGTCACGATCTATCTATGGTCTTGATGAGTCTTCTATTTTTAACCATGTAGGATCTTTATGTGTCAGATACTAAATTTTGGGATGTAATCGGTCTCCTAATATGGAGAAGAATTATCTTTTGGATCTGTTGCGGAGAACTAATATGACATGATGGTTGTTGCCTAAATGTTGTCTTTTGTTTTCCTATTTTCTCTGTTGCGATTGAATCTACTTATGATTTACTGATGTTGCTGCAATGAATTGATGATGTGATCTATCCCAATTCTGTTGCAATTCTGATGAATAATGATGAAGTTTATTAATGTTGTTTTATGAATGACACTACTGCGATGAATGAATAATGTGACCTGTTAGATCTGTAATTGCAAAGATGAATTGTGAGGACTATCTTAGTTCTGTTGAATGACTTATATACATATGATAGTCATCTTATCGAAGCCGCAGATGCCATATCTTCCCTTCTTATTTCTAGAAACTTGGTTTTGATAGCTCTCACTTGAATGCCTTCGATGAGACCTCATCCACTCTGTGGATGTTGCTGGGTAGGGTAAAACCTATCTGGGCCGATGCTCAGGGAGATCGCACTAGTTAGGAGTCAATAGAGTGAGAAACCCTATGGATGAGGCTTTGTTGGTGGGTTTCCACCAACAAATGGTTCCGTTGTTGGGACTGAGTTGCAATTGAAAGGAGGATATGTTTTGGCATCCGACTCGACCAGAGATCGAGGGGTGGTTTGGTCTAAAAATGTGAGAGTTTACTGAAACAGAAAATCAGAATCTGAAGCTTTTGATAGGAAATTGGTTGGACATATATATTCATGACGGTCCTCATGAATGGTTCTTCTGTGAGTTTCCTGTCATCTTATATGAGTGGCTGGAAAAATTTTCTTCTAAGAAGAAAAACATCCAAGGAGGAGAGCTGACATCTTGGACTCAAGAGATAATCTAGGAATTACAAGAAGCAGACAATAGGGCATCGTGCACTATTGAGGTGTGGTTGGACAATATCCTAGAGGGTTACATTACTGATTTTGTAGTTGACACCAATAATTCATTTAGTGAAGCAGAAAGGGAGTTCTTCAATGGTTCATGAGGTATATTTTTGTTGTTGCTGCAGCTATCTATTAAATAGCTTGTTTGCAAAAAAGGTATTCTGAAGATGGACCAAGAGTAGTGGAACTCTAGTGTGCATAGTATTTTGACACCACATTGAAAGGGGGGAGACATATGGAAAGGTAAGGGGTATATGGGAATGAGTTCTGGTGATATTGGGAAGGTCACCGAGGAAACAAGTGGTTGTACAAGAGGATGAACAAGGTTTCGAGAGAAGAGGCAGAGGATAGGAGAAGGTCCCACTGTAATCGAAGTGTGATGCCATGAAGAACAGCCACATGGGATAAAGTGACCTTTCAGTGATGACGAGGATGACTGGGACTAGGCTACTCCCAGAATAACGACAAGCTAAAACCCCAGAAATAACATGTCCACACCTTCACACACTACTCCACCACCAGGAAGAAATGTGCATTCTATGTTCACTTTCCCTATGTGACAGCAACAGTCTACTAGTAGAGTACCAGCTGGAGGAAGAAGGCCTAGAGTGGAGGGCTACAAAATGAAGCTACCAATATTTCATGAAAATGACACCGATGACCCAGATCAATATTGGTTCTTATGCAAAGTGATCTGGACAACTCAACAGACTGTGGATGACACTGTCAAGAAATGCCACCTTCCGACCACTCTCAGGGATCGTGCACTGGATTGGTACATGAGATTCATGCTTGTTCCTTAGGGAGGTATAGTAAAATCATTAGATTAGATCCGTATGGGGTTATTTGAAGAATTCAAGAAGCCGAAGTCTGAGGATCAGTACATTACCGAGTTGAAAGAAATCAAGCAATTCCCCAATGAAACAATTTGGGACTTTGATCAACGATTTAAGACATTAATGGATCAATTCAGCTTCTAGATGAGCGATGTTCAGCACAAGGAATGGTTCATCGCCACGCTTGTCTCACATATCCGACAACTGCTAATGTAGCAAAATATTTCAACATAGATCGAGGCTCTGGAAATCACGTTGAAACTAGAACCATCACCGACAGGAGAAAACGTTGTCGGGATGAATCAGATCTAAGCACAATTGGCCAATACGAAGCTCCAACTACAAGATATCAAGAAGGCTAAGGAAGATCACGATGACCTTTGGTTCACCCAGTTTCATGCGGGTGGACATACCAAGGATACATTGTTGGTGAAATCGACCAACAAAGCCTCATCGACAAGGTTTCCCACTTTGTCGATGCCCAATCAACACAATTTCCCTAAGCACCGACTTAGACAGGTTTTACCCTACCCAGCAATGTTTGTGAAGTAGACGAGGTCTCACCCGAGGTGTTCAAGGGAGAGCTGTCAAAACCAAGTTTCTCGAAATGGGGACGGAGGATATAGGGATCCAATGAAAGGACACCATAATTGCTAGATCCAGAGCTTTGCAGTCGACTTTACACCATTTCCTCAACTTGTAAAGTGTATTCAAAACTTATGCAATCATTATAACATCATACAGTTGTCACAATATTACTAATGCCACAGCATTATCCATAAAAAATATCTACTCATAGTGCAATAGGCAGTAGCAAAAAAGCATATCCCATCGATATAACAGAAAGGTGACTAAATCACAACAACATCATAACAAAATAGGTCGCAACATCATAACATTATAGGTTGCACATCATAACAGATTAGTTCGTAACATCATAATAGATCAGATTGCAGCAGTGATAACAGACAGGATTTGTGGCACAATAGCCATATCATATTAACCTTACGCAAAGGACCCACATTACACAATTCTTCTCCAAAATCGGAGACTACATACATCAAGAAAACCCAGATAAATCGAAGATACACAGGAAATTCTTCGCAAAACCAAATCGCACTAGATCTTATTCCCCAATTATCCTTCGATGTGATTCTCCTATGATAATCAAGATCCTATTCGCCGCCCCTCTTGGTACCATCTACTTGCAAAACTAAATCTATAAATAGGCTTGCGCCATTACATTGAGGGTCCACTTCTAACTAAATTATAACCACTAATGACCTATTACAATGAAACTTCGTTAAATAACATATAAAATATTCAAAGCAATTATTCTTCTTCCCATCGTGCTAATATGGCCTTGAGCGGTACCACTTGAGGTTGTGCAGCTTCCCCAAAGCTGGGAAACTCACTTACCAAAACCCCTTCCAACAAGCCCCCAACAGAGTCTTATGGCTTTTCCTCGAGCCACGTTAGGTTGACAGGGTATGTGTTGACGTCTGCACCTTGAAATCTTCAAATTTTTGCACAATCTCACGTACCTGAAGCTAGACTTTGTCGATAGTACTCTGACAATTAGTCAAAGCCTGCTGCACTGGGTGCTCTTCTTGGGCCTTGATTTCGATCATTTGTCGATGTTCTTGTACTGCCTATAGCATGGCGATTGATTTAACACATTAGAGGAAATTTGAGGTCCAAAATGGGCATCCTAAGGAAAATAATAAAATAATAGTTAAAATAATAAAATATTAGTTATTAATTTTGGAGGAAGAATGAAAAAAACTACTTTTTTGTTCGTATTTTCGATATATCTCCCTGTGTTTTTACTCAAATTCCAAGTGGGAGAGCTCATTGGATGTGGAATTTAATTCTACATCCAACAACTACCCACAATGCATACTTTTGACAGACCCCACTAGCCCAAAACCAAGAAATACCTAAAAAAACATGATGATGACATCATCATCACATTTTTTCAAGTATTTCTTATTTTTGGTGTAGTAGGGTCTTTCAAAAGTATGCAGTGTGGGTACTCATTGGATGTGGAATTAAATTCTACATCCAATGAGCTCTTTGACTTGAAATTTGAGTAAAAATACAGGGAGATATGTCAAAAATACGAAGAAAAAAAAGGTAGTTTTCTTTTATGACAAATATGTCAATTCAACCATTTTGGTTGACTCATTTATTGAAATTCTATTGCTTCTTGAATTCAAACTCACAAAATTTATTATTGGCGTGTTTTCTTATAAGGCCCATTTTAGACCCCAAATTTCCTCTAATGAGCCAACTATCCATCGATTTCCTGAAATTCATCAAGTTGAGCACGACGTTTTTGTTGGAGTTCCTACACATGGGCAACTCTCTGCTGTAAATCCTCCAGTTCCTTAACCTTTGTGATCTATACCATCAGTGGCATGGCCCTCAGTGATGTCTTCAAGGTCATTAATTGAACTTCAGCTTCTTTCACTTGTGTAGTCAGCTGATCAAGCTGCTCGTCTTGGACAATGCTCTGCCAAAACTACGTTGTCACTTCCATAATGGTTTTAACCTCTTGCTCCATGCTTTTGAACTTATTTGTGATGTCTTCAATGTAGGATTTCCTTTCTGCAACCTACTCTAGAAATTTCATAGGTTGTACCAGGGAATTGAGCATCAGGTTGGTATCCTAAAGTTGAACAATAGTTTTCCCCAATCCTTTGGCCTTTTCAACTGGGGTGAGTTTGGTTGTGTTCTCAAAAATGTGTTGGCAGGCTTCAGAAACAGCCTGCTCAACTTCGCCACACCTGGCACACATCTGCACTTGTTCAATGATCAAGTGGTCTTGAACCTTTTTCAGTTCCGTAATATCTTCAACAGCCTTTCATAGCATCTCATCCCGTGTCACCTTCAAGGCGTCGCGTTATCTCCCAAAATAAATTTAGTTTTCAATAAGTTCACTCATATGATTTATTTTTTGATAAGATGAAGATTTCAAGTCATATTATGAAGGATATTAGGGTGACTAACAAAATAAGGATCTTTTAATTTTTGTTATGTGATAAAATTAAAAGTTTTAGCTTTCGGTGGCTTAAGCGAGCTTTCCAATAGCTCATTAGCCACTAAAAAGATTTGATTTCGGTAGCTAATGGTTTAACACAAGACCATGATTATCCACCGAAAGCTGGCTTGTGACGTTTTTGTTAAAAATGTGGGAAAAGTATTTTTGGTGGCTTAGGTGATATTTTCATGTGCTCATTAGCCACCGAAAAGTTTTGGTTTCGGCAACATAGAGAGCAATCGCACGAGGACATTAACCACCGAAAGCAAATAAAACACGTTTTTGGAAAGGGCATCTTTCGGTGGTTTGGGAGAACATGTTGGTGGTTCATTCGCCACCAAAAGCTCAGATTTCAGCAACTAGCAAACAAAACCCTAAGCGCTCTTAACTGCCAAAAAGGCCAAAAGAGGAAACAACTAATTGTCCATCAAATCTAAACTCATTAGGACGAGACAGGTCATAATTTGGCAAAGTAAACCACCGAAAGGACAGGGAAAGTGTAGTAAGGTGTAAGTTGATGATTGAAGAGGTAGTTATTAATCTGACCTGACCAATGGGAATCAAAACCCTAGTTTACCCCCCATCTATCCCACAACTACAAAAAATATCCACTGAATATCAAGTTTGAATTAAAAATGATTACTGAGAAAGCTATCTCGAATATATAACCAAAATCTATCATCCTATCACTTAAGCACTTACCAAGTATTTAAAATCCTCAGAATCAATGCCCACCCTCCATTACACTCCACCTTCAATCACATGCATCCTTACTACTCGAGGACACCTTTGAAAATCAGCCTGCTAACTTCTTCCACATAATTTGAATTCGATTTTTGCAAGCACTCAGGAGCACAATTCTGAAAATGAAGAAAGGAGGGCCTACTCTCAGGCAAGAACTAGGTGACATCATCTACCTATAATCACATCCATAAGTCTTCTAGTTCTTCAAAGATGCAGGTTGCTACAAATTTTGTGAGAAAATTCAAGGTTAACTCTAGCACGTGGTTGAAGCATTTTCCCTCTATTTCAATGGATCCAAGGCACTAATAGGTAAGGAGGAATTCATGGTGGATGAAACCCTAATTGTTGAGGTGACTGAACTCCCAAGAACTATGGACAAGTGGTTTAAAACCACCATTATTAAAGATATGGAGTTCAGGTCCTAATTGAAGCCCAAACACAGAGAGGTTGTGTGGAAGAAAAGTGTTCCATCCACTTGGCTAGAAGAAAAATGGAAGCACTTACTGAAAGCCATTGTGGTATATATAAATTGTGAAGGTAGATACAACAAGACCATGATATATCATTTCAATCTAATGAACCATTTCACAGGAAAGAGCCCTCTAGATTTACCTTTATACTTACACAAGAGCCTAGCAAAAATGGCGCAGCAGGTGAAGGCTCAGCCAACTAAGATTGCTGGAAGATTGTCTCATTATGGCCTTATACAACTCCTTACCCAAGAATTGCTGAAGATAAGAAATATGGCATATTGGACACATTTCTTGTTTTGAAATGGTTTTGGAACATGCCTACAACCAGAAGAGAAGGGAAAGTCTCCTTCGAATAAATCCACCACACCCAGGAGTGGAAAGAGGAACAGAAAGGCTATTTCACCAACAATAGTAGATCATGCTTCTTCCTCATCCAAAACCAAGCAGGATAAAAGAAACCTAGACTTCAGTTAAAAGGGAAAGGAAATCACAACACAGAGTGGAAACATTCTGAATCTTCCCTACTCAGATTCATAAGAAGAAAGGCAGGAAAGTGTTGGCCTAGTAGAGTAGCTGGTAGTAGAAAATTAAGAACTTCCATCACCCACACCAAAAGATCAGGATCAACCAGTGGAAAAATCTTCCTGTAGCAATCCCAGGGAACAGAAAGTAAACCAGTTGCTGAGACAAGTGTATGAGTTGGAAGTTTTAAAGAGAGATAAAAAGGAATAATGCCATGTTGACCAAGAGAAATAAGGAGCTGCACAATTCTTTCCCAGAGATGAGAGGAATTTATATATTGCTTAAAAGAAGAAACCTAAGATACATGAAGGACAACACCAGGTTGTATAGGATTTTCAGACTTCTGAGGCTGCAGGTGAAGAATTCTAGACCAAACCCTAGCACTCATTTTTTACTAGAAACCCTAGATGAAGCAGCAATAAGCCTTCAAAATCCAGAATCAATCCAAGCTACTGTTGATCCTCCAAACCTTGAGCAGGATAAAGAAAGGTTGGAAGGTAAGTAACAAAATTGAAAAATATAATTTGGGAGGTTGCCTAAAAATTTTGCAAGAACAGGTATTTCAGTGGCTTAGGCAGATGCTGAAGCAGTTCATTAGCCACCGAAAGCTGAGCTTTCAGTAGCTAACAAACCCAAAATTTTGACTCCTTAACCATCGAAAGAAGAAAGAGGTGCAGAAAGCAATTTTGGCATAAAGGACCAGTTTTGGTAAAAATTCTAGCTCAGGGATGAAGGGTAAAAGCTGAAAGTTGCTGAAGTACACCATCAAAGGAAGTATGTTCCAGTTTTGGGGATACATCAAAGAGGAGAGAGTCACAAAACCCTACCTATTTTAACCAACAGTGGCTCATCCATCAAAATACCAGTTACAAATTTCCTCTAGTATTCACTGCAATCATCAAAAGGTTGAAAGAGTGAACAAGTGTTAGAGTTAGTTAAACTAGTAGTTAAATTAGGGTTTCTCACCTAATTTTGCAAAAACATTAATTTGATCTATTTTTAGTAAAACAGATCCAATTTTTCAGGATTTGATTATTTTTGTAAAGGCTATAAAGCCTAAGACTTATGTTATAGAAAGGTTTCAACTTCGGGGACCTATATACCATTACTATTATCAAGCTTCTCATATTTCTCATGACCTAATATAATCTCTTTTGCTATCATATGTTCAAATTCCATTTCTTGTCTATTTTGTGCTTATGCTTGAATGTGTTATTCAGCTTTATTCATGTTATTTGATGTCTAATATTTATCATCCTATCTGCATGTTTATGATTTGAATTGCAAGTACTTTACTTTTTATGATTAGCCATTTATATATAACTATTTTATGTATGAATCTGCCAGCATGATAAGTTCTCCATCCCTGAACCATATTATCAAACCTATAAACAGTGGTAGTTAGAAGCCTTATCCTTGATTAAGTTTCATGCATGTATTGAGAGTGTGAGGTCCTGCAGGTCACCTAACTTGATCGAGTTAGAAAAACCATAAAAACATTTAAGTTACCAGGCATCCTCGAGATGCAACCTAGAGGAGTTTCCTGGAGTGATAAAAAATTGGTGCCATTGCCGAGGAGAGGAGACTGAAGATCAGCTTCCTTGGGAGATGACATAGATCTTGCTTTGATGATAGACAAATTTTGGACACTATTATGGTTGTAATCATCTATCTGGTGACTCCATTGGAATACAATGGCTTCAGGAAGACCAAGTACTAGAGAAAACCCTCAAATGCCACCAGCAATACATGTTTCAGATCCATAAGAGATTCTGAGAAGAGCTAGGGCTTCACTAAGGCATACCTATAGTGCTGAAAAGGAAGCTACATCAGGTATTTCAAAATATATTCCTGCTATTATTTCTTCTACTGCAACATTTGATTCTCAAGAATTTATACATACATTAGAATATTTTAGGGTTTGGGTATCTTCAAGCATTGCTACTTGTGAAGATCCAATCCCTGGTGACTCCATTGGGATAAATTTACCACCACCACTATTTCAGCTACCACCCACACTAGTAGTATCTTCTTCCACCCTTTCCATACTCATTTCCAACATGGCTATCCCTCTGACCAAAATGGAAAGGATCCTGGTAGCTAGGTATGCCCCTGTGAATTTCCCTAACCCTCTCTCGGCCATGCCCACTGGAGACTATCTCAAATACATGCCTAAATTTATAGGAGAGGGACATTTCATAGCTAAATAACACCTGGAATCATTCTACAGTTATACTAAGAATGTAAATATAGAACAAGAAGATGTGTGGACTAGGGTTTTTGTGCAAAGCCTAGATGGTTAGGCCAGGAAATGGTTCAAAGAATTGCATGCTGGATTAGTAGTAGGCATTGAAGCCCTAGATGACATTTTTCTAAATCATTGGGGAGAGAGGAGAGACCACCTCTATTATATCACCGAGTTTAGCTACTTGAAAAGGGAGAATGGGGAGTCTATCTCCAACTTCACCAAAAGGCTTTACAATATGTTCAGCGAGATCCCCGCTAAGATCAATCCCACTGATACCTCAGCTAGGATAACCTATGCAAATGTGTTTGACTCTGATTTCTACCTGATCCTTGAAGAGAGGAGATCTGCCTCCCTATCACTCATGCGGGATGCTTCCTTAGAGGTAGAATCTAACATTGTAGCATCTCTGAAGGTCAAAGGAAAGATAGATAGGAAGAAGCAGCCCATAGACCCTCTTGGGACTTCTTCATTAGAGAACACAATTAACAAAATGGCCAAACTATTGGAGAATTTGATTGCTAAAATGTCAAAGCTAAAAGACCAATGGAAGATACCTATGAGGGGTAAAGGGCCAAGTGATTTTACTCCCCAAAACCCTAAGTTTGTCCCTTACAAGAGAGGCAACCCCCCAGTCCATATCCTTCGAAGGGAGAGGAATTAGGTAGAAGATCAGAGAATCAGAGCTCCCATTTAGAATGTTGTACTAGAAGAAGAACCAGGATTCATTCAGGAAGGAGAGCCCGAAGACAACATCAACTACATGGAAGATGAAGTTGACTACTCTTTTTTGACACAGGCAGAATATGAGGAAGCCCTAATGAATGATCAGATCAGTGAAGAAGAAGCATATCAAGAAGATGATCAAGGATGTTATAATCTGAGGTCCAGGTTGATTGCTCCCCCTAAGAAAAATGTTGTTCCTGCAAAGCAACCTACTACTCCAACTAAAAAGGTTACTGTTCCACCAAAGGAGATGGTTTTCATTCCCAAATAGCTACAAAATCCAGTACATTCATCAACCCCTGATCTTGTCCAACTCAAAGCTCCATTACAAGAGGTAAGGGTTCCTAATAAACTACATTATTCTTTCAATATTGAGTCAGAGATTTAGAAATTTAAGATCCCTTTCCCATTAATAGAGCTAATGAAGAATGATGCATTCAAATCATCAATACTGAAATCTCTTCAACCAAAGATACAGATAGACACTGACTCTGTCAATCCGCAATATGATAAAACTATTGTAACCCTAGGCCCTATGATTGAAAAGTTGAATGATTCTTTCCCACCTTTCTACATATCTTTGGATATCCATGATAAAGTCCTTCATAATTGTTTGCTGGACTCAAGAGCTTCCCATAAACTAATTCCAAAAGCTGTGATGGATGAGCTTGGCCTCATCATTACAAACCCCTACCATGATCTGTTCTCCTTTGACTTCAGGAAGGTCAAGTTCTTGTGCCTCATCAAAGACCTCGTTGTAAACCTATCTCAGCTACCCTAAAAAATCATAGTGATGGACATTGTAGTGGCTGACATCCCTCCTAAATTTGGTCTCTTACTATCTCAATCATGGAGTCAAAGGCTAGGTGGAACCCTTTAGATGGACCTTACATATGCTATAATCCCAATGTTTGGGGGGGAGACCAAGAGTCTTTATAGAGAGAATCGACTTGCCTACATCATAAGCAATGAAAATAATTCTATGAACCACCCCATCTATGCAATAGACACAGATTTTGGGTTATGTATTCTACAAATAGATTATTCCCAGCAAATACCAGTCCAGCTTACAAATACCATCTGTTAGCAGCCTGAAGAAGTGACCACATTATTCTGGAACATGCATTTTTATGGGGCTAGCATTCAAGCCTCAGCAGGTGCAGGTGTAGTGTTGATCTCTCCATCCAAAGAGTCTATTCATCTATCTTATATTCTTGATTTTAAAATCACTAACAATATAGTAGAATATGAAGCATTGTCGTTAGGAGTGAAATCTACCAAGGAAATGGGAGTCATGTGGATGAAAATATTTGGAGATGTAGACCTTATTATACAGCAGGTCAACAAAACCTTTCAAGCAAAGAATGTCAAACTGAAGGCTTACAGGGATGAGGTATGGAAACTAAGAGACTCCTTCATGTTTTTTGAACTGTCATGTATACCTAGGGATATGAATCACATGGTTGATTCCCTTACTATCTCTGCAAGTCTATTTGTTCCCCCTTTACCTCCTATGCTCAGCTATGTTATTCAAGTCAAGTACAAACCTTCCCTACCAGATAATGTGAAATTTTGGAAGGTGTTTGAGAATGATGATGAGCTTAGTAAATTCCTCCAGGTAATAGATGAATTCTCTGATATAGATATAGATCAAGAAAACATAAACATGGAAGAATCCCAGCATATCAAGTTGAAAGATAAAGTAGTTTATCAGAATATTTTTCAGTTACCCAACAATTATATACCTCAGGGTCTAGTGCCCTTGGAAGAGTTATTTGATCATAATGATATCCCTCTCAAGCCTTCCAAAAAGGAGCAAGACCCTACTATCCAAGAGCAAAACATAGGTATCCAAATTCATCCAAAATCTATAAATCTATCCACTGAGTTGACTACTGATCAGAAGTCCAAATTTTGTGGCCTGATAAAATAATTTGCTGATATCTTTTCCTGGGAGTATAGTGACTTGAAAACCTATGACACCAATATCATACAACATAGGATTCCCTTGGAGAAGGACACCATCCCTTTCAAACAGAAGCTAAGATCCATCAGTCCTCTCCTACTACCTGTAATTGAAAAAGAAATCCATAAACTCCTCAAAGCCAAAATCATAATTCCCCTCGGGTATTCCAAATGGATTGAAAACTTAGTGGTGGTAAGGAAGAAGAATGGGGAGATTAGGTTATTAGAAATCTGAACAAGTGCTCAAAAAAGGACAACTATCCACTCCCCAAGAAGGAACACCTGTTGCAAAGAGTCTCGGGGGCTAGTGTCATGTCATTTTTGGATGGTTTCTCTAGATACAACCAAGTTGTTATGCACCCTGATGACCAAGAGAAGACTACGTTTACCACTCCCAAAAGTCCTTGCCTATGTCCCTTTAGCTATTGTAAAGGATGTGTTGACTCAGCCTGAAAATGATGGAAAGAGAGGTAAATGGATTTCCAAGCTTATCGAATTTGACATAGAAGTAAATCCCACCAAGCTAGTGAAAGGCCAAGGTCTGGCCAAACTCATGGCTAAAGAAAACTGTGAACTTTTGGGGATAAATTTCACTTGTGTAAATTCAGCAAATTTGCAAACTAAAGTAGGAACAGAAGTAGTTCAAGGTTAGAATGGCATTCAACAAGTAGCTGACAACTTGTCCTCATGTGAGTGCTACTTTGGTTTTATTCATTTCCAGCAAAAATTAGAAGTTCCTCCTGGTCTCACTCCAAATCAAGCACGAGCTCTTAAACTGAATTCTATTAAATTTTGTGTAATTGATAAACTGCTATATTGGAAAGATCTATCTGGTGTTTTGTTGATATGTCTAGATAAAGAAGAGTCAGTTCAGGTCATGCATCACTTTCATTCAAGCACATGTGGAGGCCATCATTACTAGAATACCATATCCCACAAGATTCTGAGGGTAGGGTACTATTGGCCTATCCTTTTTGCTGATGTGTGTACCTTTGTGAGAGCCTGTGATCAATGCCCAAGATTTATAGGGAAGCGACAGCTCAGATCCTTTCCCCTTAGACCTATTGTAGTGAATGGTCCTTTCCAGTAATCGGGTTTTGATTTCATAGGTGAAATTAATCCTTCCTCCATTGGTTAGCACAAATGGATCCTAGTAGCCACAGACTAATTCACCAAGTGGATAGAGGCAGTACCCACCAGGAATGCAACTCATCAGGTCATCATGAAGTTTTTATATGAGAATATCTTTATCAGGTTTGGCTTCCCAATAAGGCTAGTAATTGATAATGCACCAGCTTTTAAAGTCGGGGCATTGGTTAACATGTGTGAGTCAATGGGAATTCAGCTAGTGCATTCCACATCTTATTACCCTCAAGGCAATGGCCTGGCCGAGTCTTCCAACAAAACCCTAGTCAAGATCATCAGAAATCTATTAGAGACAAATTAGAAAAGCTGGGATTCTAAGCTGAAGTTTTCTTTATGGGATGATAGTGTAACTGAAAAAAGATCTATAGGGACTTCTCCCTTGAAATTAGTTTATGGTACTGAGGCCATTTCTCCCATTCATCTAATTCTTCCAGTAGCAAAATTATTCCAAGAGGAGAAAAATGAACCAAATGATATGGTGAGGAGGATGATGGATTTGGTGGAGTTGCAGCAAGTTAGGGAACAACTGATAGGAAAGTAAGAATCTCATGAATAGAATATCAAGGTTATTTTTGACAAAAGGGAAAAAAAGGACAATTTTTTAGGTTGGATATTGGGTCCTCAAGTGGGATCTATCATGAAAGACAAGGGAAAACATGGAAATTTTTACTCTCTATGGATTGGCCCTTTTGTGATAGCTAAAATACAGTAGAAAAACACCTTCAAGTTGCAAAATCTAGAAGGTGAGGAGGTGTTTGATGGCCCAGTGAATGGGTGATTTTTGAAACTCTATTTTATCTGAGGCTCTGAGGCCTTGTTATTGTAAAATATTAGTTGGTAGGTTGTTTTTGCTTACAAAATAAACTCCATGCCCAATGGAATGGTAGAAGATAGTTTTAAAATTTTTATTTTTGTTTTCCAGGAAAGGCATTTTTGGTCTGGGATTCTTGGGACCTCATAGGAAGGTTACCATCCCCAAGTAGGAACCAGATGTTATTCCCCAAAATAAATTTAGTTTTCAATAAGTTCACTCAAACGATTTAATTTTTAATAAGATGAATATTTCAAGTCATATTATGAAGGATATTAGGGTGGCTAAAAAAATAAGGATCTCTGATGTTCTGTTATGTGATAAAATTAAAATTTTTAGCTTTCGGTGGCTTAGGAGAGCTTTCCAATAGCTCATTAGCCATCGAAAAGCTTTGATTTCGGCAGCTAACCGTTTAATGCAAGACCATGATTATCCACTGAAAGCTGGCTTATGATGTTTTTGTTAAAAATATGGGAAAAGTATTTTCAGTGGCTTAGGCGAGATTCTCAAGCACTCATTAGCCACTGAAAATTTTTGGTTTTGGCATCTTAGAGAGCAATCGCAGGAGGACATTAACCACTGAAATCAAATTAAACACATTTTTGGAAAGGGAGTCTTTTGGTAGACTGGGAAAACATGTCGGGGGTTCATTAGCCACTGAAAGCTCAGCTTTCAACATCTAGCAGACAAAACCCTAGGTGGTGCTCTTAACCACTGAAAAGGCCGAAAGAGGAAATGACGAACTGTCCATAAAATCAAAACTTGTCAATATGAGATAGGTCATAATTTGGAAAATTAAACCACCGAAAGGTCAAGGAAACTACAGTAAGTAGTAAGTTGATGATTGAAGAGGTATTTATTAATATGAACTCATCGATGAGAATCAAAACCCTAATTTAGCCCCCATTTGTCCCACGACTGTAGAAAATTTTCTACTGAATATCAAGAAGAATTAAAAATGATTACTGGGCAAGCTATCTCGAAGGTATAACCAAAAGCTATTGTCCTCTCACTCAATCACTTACCAAGTAGTTAAAACCCTCAGAATTAGTGCCCACCCTCCAATACACTCCACCTTCGATTACATGCATCCTTACTACTCGAGGACACCTATGAAAATCAGCCTGCTAACTTCTTCCACATAATTTGAATTCAATTTTTGCAGGCACTCAGGAGCACAATTCAGAAAATGAAGAAAGGAGGGATTTCTCTCCAGCAAGAACTAGGAGACATCAGCTACCTGGAATCACATCCAGAAGTCTTCTAGTTCTTCAAAGATGCAGGCTACTACAAATTTTGTGAGAAAAATCAAGGTTCACACCAGCAGGTGGCTAAAGCATTTTCCCTCTTTTTCAATGGCTCCAAGGCACTAATAGGTAAGGAGGAATTCATGGTGAATGAAACCCTAATTACTAAATATGTGGAGTTCAGATCATATTTGAAGCCCAAACATAGAGAGGTGGTGTGGAATAAAAGTGTTCCATCCACCTTACTAGAAGAAAAATGGCAGCAATTACTGAAATCCATTGTGGTATATATAACTTGTGAAGGTAGATACAAAAGGGCCATGATATATCATTTCAAACTAATGAACCATTTCATAGGAAAGAGCCCTCTGAATTTACCTTTCTACTTACACAATAGCCTGGAAAAAATGGCACACTAGGTGAAGGCTCAGCCAACTAAGATTGCTGGAAGATTGTCTCACCATGGCCTTATACAACTCCTTATCCAAGAATTGCTAAAGAGAAGAAATATGGCATGGACACATTTCTTGTTTTGGAATGGTTTTGAAACAGGCCTATAACCAGAAGATAAGGGAAAGTATCCTTCAAAGAAATCCACCACCCCCAGGAGTGGAAAGAGGAAAAGAAGGGCTATTTCACCAACAACAGTAGATCATCCTTCTTCCTCATCCAAAACCAAGCAGGCTAAAAGAAACCTAGACTTCATTGAAATGGGAAAGGAAATCATAGGACAGAGTGGAAACATTCTAAATCTTCCCTGCTCAGATTCAGAAGAAGAAAGGGAGTAAGGTGCTGACCTAGCAGAGTAGGTGGTAGCAAAAAATGAAGAAATTCCATCACCCACACCAAAAGATTAGGATGAGCCAATGGAAAAATATTCCTCTAGCAATCCCAGGGCACAGAAAGTAAACCAGTTCCTGAGACAAGTGTATGAGATGGAAGTTTTAGAAAGAGAGATAAAAAGGAATAATGTCATGTTGACCAAGAGAAATAAGAAGCTATGCAACTCTTTCCTAGAGATGAGAGGAATGTATATCTTGCTGAAAACAAGAAACCTAAGATACATGAAGGACAACACCAGGTTGTACAGGATGATCATACTTCTGAGGCTACAGGTGAAGAATTCCAGACCAAAGCCTAGAACTAATTTTTCACTAGAAACCTTAGTGGAAGTAGCAGTAAGCATTCAAAATCTAGAATCAATCCAAGCTGCTGCTGATCCTCCAAACATTGAGCAGGATGAAGAAAGGTCGGAAGATAAACAACAAAACTGAAAAATACAATTTGGGAGGTTGCCTAAAATTTTTGCAAGAATAGGGATTTTGGTGGCTTAGGAAGATGCTGAATTGGTTCATTAACCACCGAAAGCAAATATTTCAGCAGCTAACAGACCCAAAATTTTGGCTCCTTAACCACTAAAAGAAAAAATAGGCACAAAAAGAAATTTTGGCATAAAGGAATAGTTTTGGTAAAAATACCTAGCTCAGGGATGAAGGGTAAAAGCTAAAAGTTGATGAAGCACACCATCAAAGGAAGTATGTTCCAGTTTTGGGGATATATCAAAGAGGAGAGAGTCACAAAACCCTGCCTATTTTAACCAACAATGGCTCATCCATCAAAATACTAGTTACAGCTTTCCTCCAGTATTCACTGTAGTCATAAAAAGGTTCAAAGAGTGAATAAGTGTTAGAGTTAGTTAAAGTAGTAGTTAAATTAGGGTTTCTGACCTAATTTTGCAAAAACATTAATTTTATCTATTTTTAGTAAAGCAGATCCAATTTTTCAGGATCTGAGTATTTTTCTAAAGGCTATAGAGCCTAAGACTTATGTTATAGAAAGGGCTCGACTTTAGGGAATTGTATACCATTACTATTATCAAGCTTCTCATATTGCTCATGACCTAATATAAGCTCTTTTGTTATCATATGTTTAGCTTCCATTTCTTGTATATTATGTGCTTATGCTTGAATGTGTTATTAAGGTTTATTCATGTTATTTGATGTCTTATAGCTGTCATCCTATCTACATGTTTATGATTTGAATTGCAAGTACTTTCCTTGTTATGATTAGCCATTTATATATAACTATTTTATGTATGAATATGCAAGCATGCTAAGTTCTCCATCCCTGCACCATATTATCAAACCTCTGAACAGTGGTAGTTAGAATCCTTATCCTTGATTTAGTTTCATGCATGTATTAAGAGTGTGAGGTCTTGTAGGTCACCTAACTTGATCCAGTTAGAAAAACCATAAAAACATTTAAGTTACAAGGCATCCTTGAGCTACAACCTAGAGGAATTTCCTGAAGTGATAACACGTCAATTTCTCAAACTTTTTCTTCTACCAACTGCACCCGGACCTGATGTAACTCATCTTCCTATTTCTATAGCTTCTTTGCAACACTCTGTGACTGGACATATCCCTCAATAATTTCTTTCTGTCGTTCCACCAATTCTAGGGCAGCAATATGCTGCAACTCTACTAACGCCATAGCGGACAACTTGTTCAGGTCCAAAGCCATGCTCTGGATTGGTCATAGTAACTAGTGAATTTCCTCATTTCTTGCGTCAATTGCAGTCAGTGGAACTTGCACGTTCCTGTCCAGGGGCTTAGTGCTAATCTATGGGATGTCATGTATCATGGGTTGCATAGATTTTTTCCTAGAAATAATGCCAAAAAGTGAATCTAATCGATCTCTTACCACACCAAATTATTTATGGTTTGACTCTTGGATCACCTTTGTCGCATTTGCGGATGAGTTAGTGACTGCTTTGATAAGCCGCTATAGTTGATCCTCTGTCCTTGAGTTTGTACCACTACATGCTTCATATTCCTAGCACCATTTGGTGCAAGTATCCTCCTGCATGCATTGCGCTACATCCTCAAGGTCCGTTGATGACTCATTGTCAGAGTTGTGAGTGCTCAGGTCCTTCTAGGTAGGATCTCCTGGGGAATCTAGTGGCTACTATTTAGATATATCCTTCTGACTCACTGGGTTTCACCGCTATATCAACCACTCTTGGAAAATGGCATCCAATTCTTCTATCGTGACTTTGTAAGGAAAAGGTGGCCACTGCTTGTCATGGTCCCTTTGTGCTTGAATGTAGATAGAGTGGGGCCTGATGGAAAACTGAAGGATCTGCTGATACTTGGCCATGGAGTAAGGAGAGAATGAAGGAATGAAAATGGCCACAGCTTGCAATGCTTTTAAATAAACCCAAAAGTGAATGGCACAGTCCATTTGTCAACTAGGTTCTTCAAGCCACCATAAGTTTTGATACCTTACACCTTAGCACACCTTTGACGCATCAACTGACATCAATTGATAGTCTTCCAGTTCCATCTAGGAAACTAGCGCAATAAGGATAAACAACCAACTATGTGAGAATGACCACCTAGCCTGAGTAGCAAGCGCGTATTCTAGTAACTGATTCAGCAAAAAAATAGACCAATTCATTTGCACCCCCTCATTACACTTTTGGGCGCAGGAGACAACACTCGAATTACATTGGACTAGTCAGTTTCCGAGAACGACCTTGCTTTCCAAAATCCTTGTGCTGATGCCATCAATGCGATAAGAATATCCATCATGTTGTAAACCAAAGCACTCCTTCAGCTTCTTAGAAATCCTTTTGTCAATATTTCTCCCCCGAATATACTGTGCCGGATCTTCCCTGGCCTTCGGCAAGCCTGTGATGCTTGCAATCAAATATACTCTAACAAGGATCGTCGTATTCAACCAAAGTGTCCCTTGATGAAATCAAGCCAATATTTGCTTCACCCACTCATGCGCTTCATTCAATTGTCCAAAATGAGGCATATTGATTATACCCAACAATCAAGATTAATCTAACCCACTTGCCCAAGGTTGAGGAATCCACCTAATTGGAGCACTAGGCCCCATCGGGATTGACTCATAGGGCTCATACCTTACATATTTGAGAAATAGCATGTCATGGCCTTCAAATTTAAACCTGATCAACAGAATAATGATGTCGACTGAGCACTTCATCCCCTCCGGTAGCGGCGACAATTTTGGTGGATACTTCTAATTCTTGGATGCCTACCTCAGCTTGGCTCCCAGATGCGTAGGAGTGACATATCCAAAAATTTCATGAACAAAGACACCCTAAGGTGCCACAAACTCAATGGCTCCCGAGATCGACGATTCGGTCTATGTTGTTCCTTCTCCTTGCACTCTCGCTAAGGTGCGAGTTTGCCTTTTCTGCGGCGGCATGGGGCTGGGAATCTGAGCCTATCGCTTCCACTTGAGAATGGATGATGAACTGACTGGCATGCTCATAATTTATTCTTCAATAGCCATGGGATGAATAGGGGATTTGTACTCACTAGAAATTTCTATGGCATCAAGGTCGCTCAGCATCCCTCACCCTTCAAACTTGAGAATGCACTCAACATCTCTAACCTGCAACACTACAACTCACTCAATAGCTCACACCACACTACACAATTCCTTCTCTGCTTCACACTCTGCTCGCTCAACTGAACAATGCCACCCTTAGGCATCCCACATGTTGTTTTATAGCCACTTCCAATCCAAAATTCATCATCACCGTTATTAGTAAATCTGGTATTAATGACGTAAAATCTGCCAGTGATCTTTCTCCTCTAAAGATCTAATCACTCATTAATGCTTGTCGCTTCAACAAGCACCGATGGCTAACTATTTTAACTACCTACATTTATTACTTGATTTGACCAACCCAAAGCCCTGTAACTGTCGCAAGTGGTTGACTAGTCATCTCTTACAAACTTTAACCTTGTGTAGCCTCTCCCCTGGGGCTCGCCTTGCTATTCTGAACTAAAATATTCATTTTTTTTAGTGCCTCAAGTAGTTTGCATCCTCATCCCTGGCCTATAGGGCTTTAAGAAACTCCCATTGACAAGCCTCGGTAAGACTGCACCATCTAATTGTTGTAATTGAACTGCACTGCCAGAAGTAATGGAATGAACAAGATAGGGACTAACCAGTGCATTTGTAACTTACATGGATGCTTGATGAACTTACTATCATATAAAAACACTAAATCTCCTGTTGCAGACTATTTTTTATTAATGTCGTGATCATGCTATGTCTTTTATCGATCCTTTTCAACCTGTTGGTGGAAGCATTACATACCTTAGTCAATGTTGTTTCTAATATTTTGTTGAATGATTCAATGGTTCCATTCTCTCGTGGATGGTATGGTGTACTCCTATTATGTTGCACTTGCAACTCCTCAGTTAGTGCTTTCATAGTCCAGTTAACGAAGTGACTGCCTTGGTCACTCATCAAGATCCTAGGACACCCAAACCATGTCACGATGTTTTCAAAGATAAACCTCGCTACCGTCACAGCGGTACAATCCACAACCGATGCAGCTTCTACCCACCTAGTGAGATAGTCGATTGCAGTAATGATGTATCGTGCACCATTCCACTTCCCTAGTGGATTAATAGGACCCACAAAATCCACAACCCATTTATCAAATGGTTGTAGAGTCACCTATTGTACCAGCGCCATCTCATCCCACCGTGATGGTTTACTGATAGGTTGGCAGACATCGCATCTCCTCGCATAGTCTATGGAATCCTTATGCCATGTAGGCCACCATAGTTTGATGCACAACACCTTATGCATAGTATCCCAACCTCCATAGTGACCTCCCACAATTCCTGCATGTGCTTTTTCGAGAATGGGACCCTTCTCATGCAGTAAAATACACCGTCGTAAGATTTCATCAGGTCCAAGCTTATATAAATGTCCCGAAATTAATTGAAAATTAAAATCCTTTATGACCAGCTGCTTCTTTTGGCCAGTCGACATGTCCTCCGGGGAGACACTAGTGGCCAAAAAATGAATAATTGGTGCATAGTGATCATCTGTGATGTCAACAAGGAACATTTGTGCATATGGAAATCCATCATCAATATTGGTCGGTTCTTCACCATTCTCAATGCGAGACAGATGACCAGGGCCAGCATTCAATCACCCTGGCTTCACAACTATTTCAAACTCCTGGAAGAGTAACAGCCATTGACAGATCTTCCCCACAAAAATAGGCTTATTGACCAGGTATTGCAAAGCAGAATGATTAGTGAACATCTTGAAATGTCCACCTAACAAGTTGTACCAGATCTTTTGCAGTGCATAAACCATCGCCAAGCCTTCCCATTACATCTTTGTATAATTTCCTTCAACAAAAGACATCTTTCGACTGGCGTATGCGATTGGGTTGTCCAGGTTTCCCTCACCTGGTTGGGCAAGAATAACCCCCAACACGGTAGAAGAAGTGTCGACGTGCACATGGAACTCCTTATCCCAATTAGTTAAAAACCAGTATTGGCGTAGAGGTCATCTTGGCTTTCAAAGTGTCAAAAATTCCTTGACATTCCTGAGTCCATTCATAGGCTGCATCCTTCTTTAGTAGTTTCTATAGGGGGGTAGTAATCGCAGTGTATCCTTTGATAAACATGCGATGGTATCCAATATGCCCCAGTGTGTCCCAAAGAATTTTGACATTAGTCAGTGGTGGTAAACTGAGGAATAGCGTGATCTTTTCCAGATCGACCAAGATACCTTCTTTGTAGATAATGTGTCACAGTAGCATGTCAAATGGTGCACAAAACATACACTTTTTAGATTTTAAGGTGATATGATGCTGGCGACACCTTTCCAGCATCAGCCGCAGGTTGTCCAGATGGTCCCTAATTAGTCCATAGATAGTCCAATCATCCATATACACTTGTAGGAAATTTTGAATAAAATATTTAAATACAGTGACAACTACGCGAGAGAATATAGCTGGTGCATTCTTCAGCCCAAACGACATGATTGTATATTGAAAACAACCCCACTCAATGAAAAATGTAGTCCTATAGCGATCCTCCTTCGCAATTCGGATTTGGTGGTATCCCAAGAAGCCATCCGTGAAAGAATAGATCTCCTGGTTGCCTACACCTTTAATTACTTCGTCTATAAAAGGGGTTAGGAATCGATCATGTACACATGCATCATTCAACTTCCTTAGGTCGACACAAATGTGGATTTCTCCTATCTTTTTATCCTGGAACACCATAGGACTTATCTACTCAAATTCTTCTATAGGCTTTATGATCCCAACATCAAGCATATGGTCAATATTGGCCTTCACACGGTCCTTGTATCGTGGATTTAGTCAGTACGGCCTATGTCGCACCGGTTTGGCATCTGGTTTCAACATGATTTTCATCTCCCCGAGGTCTCCTAAAATTCCCTTCATCTCTAAAAACCATGTCGAAAAAAGGTCCTGCTCATGTAGTAAGTCCATGATCTTGGCCATGGTCTCCTCATCCTAGTAGCCACTGACATTGGAAAATTTTGGGTTCTCTACCAACCCAATATTGACTTTCTGGATCCTCAGCGACTGACTCATCGAGTCCATTGGTATTTCAGGACCTGCAACATCATGGATTCCTTCAGACTCTGGAATATTAACATTTCGTAGCTCATCATCATCTTCAGTTTCCCTAGACATTTTGTAGCAGGTCATCATGGACTTGATTGAACAATGTGCATGTGGATCAACTGGATAGGTGATAGGCGTGACCTTGAGTATGATGTCATGGATGATTTGTAAAGCATTGCATACTTCTGGGTTGATTTCCATAAAACTAAACGTCTATGCAAAACAAACATACAACTCCTCCCAAGTGGTGATAGTCCTGTGCAACTTTGTCGCCACATACCAGGATGTCGGCATTTATTCTAGAGTGTGAACAAAAGTGTGGACCCATATATCTTTGGGTTGCGACACCCATAAAGTTTGAAACTCTATTAAATGACCGGTGGGATCATTCCATTCATCATATCTCCTAGCATGATAGACCTCTAAATCACAAAGCAGTCCATCATCAGTCTGCGGCACTGTTCCCAGTCATGGATCATCTGTTTATGTGTCGCCCACCATCAAGCCGAAGTAGCCTTCAGTGCTACATAAAGAGCCAGTGTCCTTTGCGGTTCAAAAAATTTCTCTTCAAATTCCTGAAAGAACTCTAATAGTCTCGACAGTCCTTCATAAATGGGAAACTTGACAGTCTGAGTTGCAACATGCTAGAGAGACTGTGTAATCAACCCGCATTTCCTGAATGATACTTCATGCAACCGATTCTGCCAATTTTCTAGAGCGTCTTCAAAGTTAGAGGACACAAAACTTGCGTTTCACCATCCAAGTTCTCCGTCTATGGTAGGATGTATATAGTCTTAGGAGATGTTATAAGCATGATCCCAACTTCTCCTGACTTCCTCCTTTACCCGGTTCAATATATCCCCATCCTTCCTGAGGGTCCATAGGAGCAATGACCCTGACATCCAGGTTTTCAAATGTCATAACTTGTTTTTTTAAGTTTACAACTACCATGCTATCATTAGCCCATCCAATCCCTTGTAGCGCAAGATAGGAACCACCGTCATAAACAAATTCTATCACATCAAATTCAGCACGCATTTTCATACCTTCAATGTTGACAACCAAGTTTGATACACGACCAATGGAATGAACCTTCGCCTGATTTTCTAGTCGCAGGTGTATCGATGACCATCCCAATGTTAGATTTCCCATCAATTTCCAGGTTTGCATCGTCAGAATGTTTACATCTGATCCAAGATCTAGAATGACTAAGTCAACCTCATAATCTACAATCTAGATATTCATCCCCATCTCCTTGCCTGTCTTCCTTTTTTTTAAAGAATTCATAGCACAATCCTTCACTGTATTATTTAGGTGGTGTAATGGTGTCTCAAGCTCAGTAAAGGCGTCAGAGTTTCTTTCCAGCAATGGACAAATCTCAAATAACTTTTGCAAGGTACCATGCTGTCGTGATGGTCCTACTTCTATGGATGGATCGAAAGAAAATGGCATATCAACAATTGGTAACTTACCTGGATTTCTCTTGATTGCATTATTTGTGCTAACAAAGGTGCCTTTCTCTGTCACAATATCAAATGCGACCTTGTTCTTACCAGTGATCCAAACTTGCAGTTGCAGTCCATCATCTCCAGTTGTCACACTGGCGCGAGTGATGATCCCAACTGCGACATCCTTCATTCGCAGCTTGGCCTGAATAGTGGAAACTATCGATCCTTGATTCAAGTTCAATGGTGGGTTCTGATTCATTGGTTGGTTCTGAGTCTACATTTGTTTCTGTACTTGGAATGCAGGCTAATTCTGATTCTCCATGTTTTGTAACTGAGGAATATTTCCTGCCTACCATTTTGCGATCAACTGAGGGAAAATTTCAACATTATGATTGCTAGCTACACAGTATGTACACTGTGCATGAGGGAAATCCCTCTAATAATTCCCAAATACCACATAGGTGTAGCATTGTATTGAGTCATGACCTCATCCTTGTCCTCGATCGGATCCTCCTCCTCGACCTCTGAACCCTCCACGGAATCCTCCTCAGACTCCTCCTTGTTGAAAATTTGGTTGGGCCATCTGTTGCTTTAGTGATTTTTGTTTCTGTTGGACATAGTGTGAGGCTTGAACATATTGTGACTGATTATACTATAGTTGTGGTGCCTAGTTATACTATGGTTACACCACCATTTGCGGCGAAGGTGCAAACTGCGACTGCGATATAAACTGTTCATGCGGTTGCGCAAGGACAAACTACAATGGAGGTGGTGGTGTATATGGTACTTGTGCTGCTGGATATACTACTTATGGTTGTACTTGCACTATCTGGGGGTCCTCACCTTTCACAAAGTATGAATCATACGTCCTTTCCTGGAGAAAATCATAAGCTCGATAGTTTTTGTCATCATGTTTGACTGACTGACAAAATGTACATTACAAATTTTCTACCTTAGTAACCATATTTTACATGTAATCATAGTTCTCATGTCGATTCCCATAGACCTGACATATGTGACACCATGGTACACCAGCACAGGTCAACGGATTCGGGGCTCCTAACAGAAAATAATTCTGAAACATTGGACATGTGTCCTTGTCATGTCCGTCTACATGGCAACGGGTGCACCAAATATCATCATGATCTTCCTTGGCATTTTTGATATCTTGCAGTTGGAGCATCAAATTGGCCAACTACACTTGAATCTGGTTCATTCCAACTGCAGATTCTCCTACTAGTGATGCCTCTAATTTCCTCACAGTCTCCAGAGCCTAGCTCTATGTCATAATATTTTACTGCAATAGTGAATGTAGGCTATGCGGGACAAGCATGATAATGAACCATTCCTTATGCTGAACATCGCTCATTTGAAAACTGACCGGAGCCATCAATGTCTTAAACTACTGATCAAAGTCCCAAATCGTCTCATTGGGGAACTGTTTGATCTCCTTCAATTCAGTAATATACTGAGCCTCATATTTTGGCTTCTTAAATTCTTCAAATAACCTCATTTGGATCTCATCCAATTTCTTCGTGGTACCTCCCTAAGGGATCCATGTGACTCTCATGAACCATTCTAGTGCACAGCCCCTCAGAGTAGTGGCCAGCTGACTCTTGTTAACATCATCATCGACAGTTTGTCGGGCGGTCCATATCACCTCACATAAGAACCAATACTACTCTGGATCATCAGTGACATTCCCATTGAATATCGGTAACTTCATTTCGTCACCCACCATTCAGGGCCTTATTCCTCCTATTGATGCTTTATTACTAGGCTATTGCTGACATGTCAGGAAAGTTGACGCAGAGTGTCTATTTTTTCCTTATGGTGGAGTAGTGTACGGAGGCATGGGAATGTTACTTCTGGGTTTCGATCCTATTTTCCTTCTAGGCATAACCTGGGCCTGGTCATCCTCATCATCACAAAAATTTCACTTCATCTTGTGTGGTTTTTCTTCATGGTATTGCACTTCGATCACGGTAGGACCTTCAACTATCCTCTACCTCTTCTCTCGAAACCTTTCTCCTCCCCTCATACAACCACTTGTTTCCTTGACAATATTCACATTCTCACTAGAGCTCAGGCCTATCTACTCCTTACCTTTTCATGTATCTCCCCCCTTCCGTCACGGTACCTACATCCTCCACACACCAGAGTTCCACTACTCTTGGTCCGTCTTTAGAATACCTTTTTCACAAACCATTTGCTTAATGGATAGTTGCAGCAACAACAAGAACCTTCCTCAAGGTCCATTGAAGAACTCTCTTTTTGCTTCGCTAAAGGACTTATTGGTGTCGACTGTAAAATCAGTGATGTATCCTTCTAGGATACTATCCAACCACTCTTCAACTTCCCGTGATGCCTTATTATTGGTCTATTGTAACTCGTGGATTAACTCTAGGGTCCAGGATTTTTGGCTCTCCTCCTTGAAATTTTGCCTTATTCTTAGTGAACTTTGCTAGCCATTCCTGTAAGAGGACAGGAGTTCACAAAAAAACATTCGTGAGGACCGTCGTGGATATACCTGTCCAGCAAGTGGCCTGTCGAAAACTTCGGATTCTGACTTTTAGCTTCAACAAAATCCTGCAACTTTAGATTAAACAACCGTTCGATCTCCGGTTGATTCAGATGCCAAAACATATCCTCCTCTTAATAGAAACTCATGTCCCAAAAAAGGAACCATTTGTTGGAGAAACCCACCAATAAATCCTCATTGATAGGGGTTCCCATTCTGTCGACGCCCAACCAGCGCAATCTCCTTGAGCACCGGACCGGATAGGTTTTACCCTGCCCAACAATGTCTATGCAACAGACATGGTCTCACCCGAGGTGTTCAAGAGAGAGCTATCAGAACCGAGTTTTTGGTAGTGGGGATAGAGGATATGGGGATCCAATGAAAGGACACCACAACTGCTACATCCATAGCTTTGAAGTCAACTTTACACCATTTCCTCAACTTGCAGAGTGTATTCAGAACTTATGCAATCATTATAGCATCATACAGTTGTCACAATATTACTAATACCGTAGCATTGTTTATAAAACATATCTAGTCATATTACAACAGATAGTAGCAGAAAAAAATATCGCATCGATATAACAAAAAGAGACTAAATCACAGCAACATCATAAAAAAATGGGTCACAACATCATAACAAAATAGGTCGCAACATCATAACAAAACAGGTCACACATCATAACAGATTAGGTCATAACATCATAACAGATCATATCACAATAGTGATAACAGACAATATTTGTAACACAATAGACATAACATATTAACCTTGCATAAAGGACCCACATTAAACAATTATTTTCCAAAAATGGAGACTGCATACATCAGGAAAGCCCACATAAATTGTAGATACACAGGATATTCTTCACAAAACCAGATCACACTAGACCTTATTCCCCAACTATCGTCTGATGTGATTCTCCTATGATAATCAAGATCCTCTTTTTCCCCCTATCTTGATACCATCTACTTAAAAAACTATATCTATAAATAGGCTTGCACCATTACATTGAGAGTCCACTTCTAACTAACTTATAACCGCTAATGACCTATTACAACAAAACTTGGTCAAATAACATATAAAATATTCAAAGCGGTTATTATGGTGCGGTACTGCGTGAGGTTGTGTAGCTTGCACGATGCTACCAACTCACTTACCAAAACCCCTACCAACATACATGTCCAACGTTCTAAAATTATTTTCTTTTAGGAGCCCAAAACCTGTTCATATACACTGGTATACCATGGTGCCACGTATGTCAAGTCTATGGGCATCGACATGAGAACTACAACTACATGTAAAAGATGGTTACCAAGGGAGAGAATCTATATTGTACATTTTTTTTCGGTCAGTAGGACACGATGATAAAAAATGTCAAGCTTATGACTTTCTCTAGGAAAGGACACATGATTCATACTTTGTGAAAGGTGAGGACCCCTGGGAAATGCAAGCACAGCCACAGATGGAACAGACAGCAGTGCAGGTGCAGTATACACCACCACCCCATATGTAGTTTATCTTGTCACAACTGCAGTAGAAGTTTACGTTGCAACCACATGTTTCCCCACAGCTGTAGCATAGCACAACCACAGCTTGCACCATTAACACATTATAATCAGGTACCACTCATTCAGACTTAGCCAAAATATGTTCAAACTGTACACTATGTCCAGTAGGAACCAAACCCCCCACAGTAGCAGTTGGCATAGCCTTAGTTTCAGCAAGGAGGAGTCCGAGGAGGATTCCACAGAGGATTTAGGGGAGAAGGAGGAGGACAAGGTCGAGAATCAATCCAGTGTTATAACTATGGAGTATTCGAGAACTACCAGAGGGAGAATACTCATGTGCAGTGTACATACTATGTGGCTAGCGAGCATAATGTTCAAAATTTCCCTCAACGGATTGCAAAATGGCAGGATGGACACATTCCTTAGTTACAAAACGTGCAGGCTCAGAACCAGCCAACATTCCAAGTGCAGAACCAACTGACAATGCAGAATTAGATCCTGCCACAAACTCAGAATCAACCAATGAACCCACCGCTAAATCATGCCTAAAACTAGAATCAAGGATTGATGATTGCAATGATTCAAGCCGAACCGCTAACGAAGGATGTCGGTGCTAGAGTTGTCACTCACTCTAGCTCGATAACTGGAGAAGATGGGCCGCATTAGTAAGTTCAGTTTGCTGGAAAGAAGAAGGTAGCATTTGATATCGTAATGGAGAGAGACACCTTCTTTGAGGTCAAGCATGCAATAGGGAGAAATCTGGGTAAATTACCTATTATCTACATGCTGTCTACTTTTGATCCATCTGTAGACACAAGGCCATCATGATAGCATGG
Organism: Pseudotsuga menziesii; assembly: GCA_001517045.1. Classification (NCBI taxonomy): domain Eukaryota; kingdom Viridiplantae; phylum Streptophyta; class Pinopsida; order Pinales; family Pinaceae; genus Pseudotsuga; species Pseudotsuga menziesii. The sequence continues at coordinate 421,072 of LPNX010667139.1, forward strand.
TACCTTGCAGTAGTTCTTTGAGAGTTGTCTGTCGCTGGAAAGGGATCTTGAATCCCTTGTCGAGATTGAGAAATTATTGTACCATCAAGATAAGGAATTGAAGTATTCTGCGATGAACTCCTTGCAAAAGAAGAAGAAAGGAAAGGAGGTGAGGATGAACATCTAGATCAGAGATTAGGAGGTTGACTCATTTATTCCGGATCTCAGATCAGATGTAAACATTTTGACAAAGAAAACTTGGCAGCTGATGGGGAAGCCAACATTGGGATGGTCTCTGTTGCAGCTGCGACTAGCAAATCAGGAAAAGGTTAATCCCATTGGTTGCATCGCAAACCTGGTTGTCGATGTTGAAGGTATGAAAATGTATGCTGATTTTTTTAGAATAATCAACCCATAGTTACCTACCTTAGACATTTATTTTAATTATTTTTGTCTTATTAGCTAGTTTCCTAGATTCCATTGTATGCTAGTTGCCTTCTACAAGTCCTAGAAGTCCACACATGCTAAAACTGAGTCATGGTGCACCTAGGAAACATCTTGGAAACCCAATTTAGCATGTATGCTTTATTCCAGATCCTCCAAAGTGCATATCTACTTTTTCTGAAAAGATTCCTTATTTTATTTTGATTTAAGGCAAAAGGAAAAGCTAGACTAGGTGTAGTTGACTTTGTTTTTCCCCACATCATCCTCCTTCCTTTTCTCTAAATAAAAGCATGTATTATTTGTATTTCCATCCCTCTTTATCTTTCCCACTTGACTCAGAAAATTTGTGAGCATCTTCATAGATTTGGAAACTGCTTTATGCACCTATGGGGGATTTGACTAGATTTAGTAAGCCTGCTTTTTTACTATTTCTAATGGCATATTTATGCATTCAATTCTCTCATGTAATGTTATATTGTAGTATCCTATTACTTCACAAGGTTGGATATTGTACACTTATTGAATATAGATCAGTGTTATGCTCCAATTTCAGTCTCCTTTGGTGTGAATTTTACATGTTTGATTAGCAATTTTGTGAGTGTAATTGTTCTATCTCTTGGCTTCAATTTCCACATGGTATCATATCCTTTGTATTTTTATTTATCTCCTTCCTTATTTCTATTTCAGGTTCGATATCTTGACTGGGATCACATTCTGCTGACTCGAGGGAACAGTTTCTGAGCTATGGACCAATCTCAGAAGATCGTCTTGAATCCATTCAATTTATTTGAGTGGAAAGCTGATATGGAGATATTATTGAGAGATATAGGTCTCTACAAGGTGACTATGGAAACTGAGGCAAAGCCCAATGTATCTCTAGAGAAAATTAAATGGCACAACAGGAGGGATGAGGCTTATGGCCTTTTGTGTTTGAGCATTTCAAGAGACCTCCTCTTTCGTCTTGATGGATTTAAATCACCTAATGAAATGTACAAGAATCTAGAAGATATTTTTGGAAATATAGATGAGATGAGAGGACATCAAATCGAGAAAGAGCTGATCTCCTTGAGTCCTAGTAGCTTCAAATCATTACAACTCTACTTTTCCAAGTTTAAGGCCCACTACTACATTTCGATCCAAAATCCGACGGACAAATCCGATGGCGCATGGATTTTGCTTTTTAAAATTACCAAAAATCACAAGGATACATTTTTTTTTTTGTAAATGTGGCCACAAGCGTTGGTGAAGCGAAGACTATTCTCATAACCGTCGGTTAAGTGACGGTACGTTAGTAAGTGTCGCTTAAGCGACGACGCCTTTAATTGGTCAACTAATTAACATGGAAAGCACCTTCGCATGGCGATGGGTTGGGAATGACCGTCGACACTTCTTGAAATCCAAATACACTATCACTCCATCTATGGATATAATAAGTGTTGATAGGATTCCAAGATAATCTGAGAGACATATCCTCCATAGGATTTTTTTCCTTGGGACAGAGGTAAATGAAATCTTCATGTAGGACATGGATTATACCATGATTTTCAATGTTTAATTCTTGAATACCCTAGTAATCTCGTTAGGTGTTATTTCATGTTTTTCAATTGTTATATTCCTTTCCCCTTTAATAATAGAAAATAAAGCATTATCCTACTCCTTTTTTATTGGTGATTTAATATAATTTCATATAATTATCTTCATGGACACCTCCATGCATCCAAATTTGTGCAAACCTAGCAAGACAAGTCAATCTCTCAAGTACCTCAAGATGTAGCTGATTTGGAGCAAGGAGATAACACAATATATTCAATGATCCTCGTCTAGCTATCAATGTGAAATGAAAGAGAGGCATGCTATGAATTATTAAAGAAATGCATTTGAATTTGAAAAATGAAAGGTTTTCTTACACTGGATATTCTACCTACATTTATATTGCTGAAAAGGCCTTTTGGCACTAACAAGGTATTTGGGTTTCAATTATTATATGGACACATAATTTGAAGTCTAGACGGAAAAGGAAAATGATCATTAACATAAAAAATGATTAAAAATCCTTTAACAATATGTTGGAATACTATTTAACTTACAATTATTTTACGCTGAAAGTATTTGAATGTCAATCAATAAATTCACTTCAACATTTCAGGTTCTTAATACGAAAACACCAATTCTATTGCATGGTGCCATGCATGCCTCATGGAAAAGGGTTGACGATGACAATGATGATGATAATGACTATGATGACGAATATGACAATGACAGTGAGAATGATATGAATGAAAATTATGATTATGACAATGCTGACAACGATGATGATGTCAATGATGACCATTATTAAGACCATAAGGGAAAGGGGACAATGTTAGTAATGTCATAGAGAATGTTGATGATGATTACACTGATAATGTGAATGACATGAATGACAATGGTGATGACAATGATGATGACGACGATGATGAAAATGATGATGATGATGATGATGATCATTATTATTACAACCCTAATCCATTTACTAGAATTATATTACAATGGATTGAAAACAATGGGAAAAAATTATACCAGAATATCCAATTTGGCATAGGATTTATTGAAAGAATATAACACATACCCAATAACAATGATGAAAATAATGATGAACAACGATGATGACGATGCCATTGACAATGATGTGCTTATATAATGATAATGATGAAAATGATGACGATAATGAGGACAATGATGATGACGATAACAATGACAATGATGACTATGATGACAATGAAAATGATGATGAAAATGAGATGAATGAATATGGTGATAATGATGATGGAAATGATGAGGACGTTGATGATGATGTGATTATATGATATCACATAATTTGAAATATGCCAATATTAAGACCAAATTTTATAAACTACAATAAAAATATCCTCTAGTTAAGATGTGAATGTGGATATATAGTTATATGGTTTCCAAACCTATTTGACCTATCGCACAATCAAAAGTTCAAGGGGGGGAATTCCCATAAAAATAATCCAAAATGGTTTATTATTGAAACATATTATAGTATGTCATATTTAAAGACAAAGGTGTCAATAGTGATTTCATTAGGTTCAATAGTACCGTGTAGTACACCTTCAGGATAAAGTCTATTGACACCTTTAGTGGTACCATTCTTGCTACCAAAGTTATCTTTTTTACAACCATGAACATTGGTACAATTATTAGGCTAGTGGGTATCTATTGAAATATTCTTTGTAATCCTTATGACAAAGTTGACAACCAACTAGGGCCAACTAGGCCAAACACAATTCAAAAAAGCTAGATTTAATTGCGACAAGGATGAAAGATCATACACAATATTAATACCATCAATAAAACCCTAGCTAACAAAAAATTAGATGTCACCTAATTTGCAATATACACAATACAAAAGAGAAACCACCCATTTTCAATGTACACAGTACAAAAAAGATTTTTCAATGTAAATAATACACAAAGAGAAACAACTCATTTTTCAATGTATACAATATACAAATGACAGATTATTTTTATTTTAGATGGATAGATTTTTTATTGTCACATATTTTTATAGACATGGATATATAAGACTCGTATTGATACATAATGTCAATACACTACCATGAATTAACAAAATCTCTATGAGTTGAAGTGACCATCAACGATATTCCTTTGTACCCTCCATTGTTCAAAATTTGAGTTGAAGATCCCACCACTCAAAATATTGTCATACTTTGTGTACAAATCATGACCTATGAGAAAGTTGTTCTTTAACACATACTCGATGTTCCCAAAATTGTAGGACATAACCTAGTCAAGGTTGTTTCACCATGGATCCTTGAACATGAATGTCCCTCCACTTTCTATTAATAAATCCAATACTTAATCTTATAAATAATGGGGGTTTCGTATTAAATATGACAATATACCCACCAAAGACCATGTTACAAATCCTTTTGAGTACCTTTATAACTAAATATTTAAATACACTAGAGAGAAAACTACCACAATACCCATCTTCAACCCATGTAAAATCTATCCCAACAAAAGTATCAACATCCACAACTCAATTACAAATCTAAGTCTTGTCATTCTCCTTGGTTTGAAAAGTTGAAAAATTGAATGTACCATGGATAATTTTTATATTTGATGATATAAAGGACATATTTTCGGGGTTAAAATCAAAAAATTATGCTCATAAACAATTAAAAACCACCTAAACAACACACCAAACTTTGCAATACAATTCCCCTCTGGTGGTCCTATATATGGTCTGGGTTCCAATTTCTATTGCCTTTCAGTGCCTGATTCCGATGGATTTTATAGTTTCGAGGACTTCGACCTTATAATTTCCTTGTCGTCCCAGATTCTGAGTCCATTGATGATCCTGTGGTTGATTTGTCTGTTTCCTGTTCCGATTCAGATTATTGTACAGATCCATTTTCCCCTTAGTTCAATAAATCTCCAGCAATCCTATTTCTGTCCCAAGTTCCTTTACCTATTGTTCCATCCGTTGACCATTCTGTGTAGATTCATTGAGCAATCCCCCAGGGGGCGAGCTCGGTGTGTCCAGTTCCTGTTATATTTTGAGGACTGATCATTTGACTAAGCCGGACGAGGGTAAATTGTTTATCCCTAAATTGAGGATACTTTTTTAGGGCAGGCTTTTCCTCATCTTCAATAGGTAGGATAGAGGTGGCTAGAGCTTGGGTAGGGGTTTAAGAAGCAAAGTAGGTAGAAGGAGCAGTCCACCGTTTCGATTTGGAGCAGTCCGCCATTTCGTCGATTTGGAGCAGTCCGCCATTTTGATTTGGAGAATATTCAGTCCGCTACCATTCCATTCCAAATGTCTTCAGTAAGTGACATTGAGCTATTTCTTATAGTTATTGTTTTTTATAGTTATTCTTGTGATAATAGGAAATCGATGTATCATGTATTCCTCTGCTATCAACATAAATAAGTAAACTTGCTACAAGGTTCCATTACTGTCTCATTATTCTCTAAACAGTTTATAACCAAGAGATTTTATCTTGCATAAATAGAGACTAACCAATGATTTAACCCCAATTCCAGAAGATATTGCAGGCATTAATTTCTTAGTCAGACAGTTCTTCAACCTGATTTTCTGGTTGGTTCCAGTTTGGTCCAGTTCTAACACTTGGTTGGATTTGATTCTGATAAACATTGCAACAATCTCCTTCCATGTATATTTCCTAGAGCCATATCTACACAAACATTGCTAATTGTTTGCCTTAAATGACAATGTTCCGAAACTATCGTTAGCTATTGATGGGTAGTTTTATTTTTCTTCACATTGCAATCCCAACCACCGAAAAATCTATCTTAAACCAAGATTTATCAAGCACCGAAAGGGATCCAGTTTCTTGAAAATAATTTTTTTATATCTTAAACTTATTACATGTCAAGAAAAAAATTTACAACTCAATAGATTTTATCCCTATAGGTTCTTGATAGATCAGGTTTAAGATAGATCTATGTTGGTTTTAAATTTTTTTAATTAAATTTAGTTATTATTTTGTTAAAATTACTTTTTTAGCCGATATGTTCTTTTTTTTTAAATTTACTTTTTTAGTAGACATGTAATTTTTATTATTTATTTTTATTTTTGTAACAAAACATTACGTTACATGAATACCTGCCATTCATTTATTCTCATTTGTTGGGCGTCTTCAAAGTTGCTTGCAATTTACATTCACATGAATGTCATTTGTCCACAATTCTCATGCCTTCTTTGATGAGATGTATATTTATTTTCCTTCACATTGCAAATACAATTATAGCCTCATTCAATTGGAATTTCAAAGACTTAAGTGTCCCCTTTTATCAAACTTACAAGGTTAATTCAATAATAAATCTTTCTCTACCACATCGTTATTGTATCTTTTGTCTCTTGTAGATGTCAATTATGCTAACTCACATTTTTGGGAGGATACCAATGATTGTTTCTGCATTTAGCAGTCTATGTTGTACACTTTTGTTACACTTGTCACGTCTCTAAAAGTACTAATATTCATACATAGGTCTATTTTACCACTTGCCACTCATTTTTTTCTCGTCTGTTGGGCATCTTCAAAGTTGTTTGTGGATTACATTCACATGAATATCATTTGTCCACAATTCTCATGCCTACTTCGATGAGTTGTTTGGAATCTACCCATGAAAATCCTTCACAAGAAGTTTTTGTTGGTTGTACAATGCAAGCTTCATTTTCTTTTTATAAATGTGAACTCCAACATCTGCCAAAAAATGATGCCCTGGCAGAGTTTGCAAAAATTCCTTTAAAAATAAATTGTTCTGTATTGTATCTTCTCCGACATAGACTTCATATGTCAAGCCTCCTATCTACAGAGGCAACCTTCAATGTGCAGTGTCAATGGCACCTCCTAGACACCTCTCATGGTGGATATCATGCTTTCCCTTGTCACAAAATGTTCATGATCCTCAATATATCATGGACTTCAAACATGTTTTATCCATGAGCTTCCAAATAGTTTAATCTTCTTAATTTTTTATTATAAATTTTCAAATAAATTCTCTTTTAATATTTAATTAAAATGACTTGCCTTCTGCTCATATTTTAGTCTTGTTCACAGCCTCAAAACTCAATGACATCTCTAGATCTTATATCACTCTAATACCATGTATAAAAATTCGGATGTACACATACAACATAATCAGAGAGAAAATATGATTCTAAAATTCTAATGATGTTGCATCATACATCTCTCATGCACACCTATAGACTTTCATTACAAATTATAAAATCCTCACATGGTTAAGTTGGTCAGCCCAACCTCTAACCACAATATCTAAATATAACATTGATTACATGTCATAATATAAGGTGACTATAATACAAAGTTTTATTATTCTCATTTCTAAAAACCACTGGACTGATAATAATACTCCAACTCAATCGTGCCATACAAATTGAAGGGCATGATATGGATGAAAATATCTATCAGAGAATGTAATTTTCCTTCATTGAGTGGAATTTGTATGTACATTTACAACTTAAGCTTTATCTATGCTAATTCCCAGTACATGGGGAACTTTAGAAGAGGAAGCATTTTGCTTCACTAATTGAACTTTTCTTGAACAATTGGCTGGTTAGAACTTAGATTGTGTCTGCGATTTGTATTTAACTGACCATGCCGTGTAGTGAAAATTTGTGTTTACTAATATAATCCAATACTAGATGATTTGTTTTTGTTAAGTACAATATAGTGAATAAGGTGTAATTGTTGTAAGGAAATTTTGCAAATTAACACATGCCCATTTGGCACTAGGTGGCACAATCTTGGTATATTCAAATAGAGAATGTCTGCTAATGTGAAAAAACTATTCCTAAATCAGTGGCTGATGTTTTTGTTCTTGCTAAATTGGTTTTAAAAAATGGAGAATTCCAAGATTAATACATGTAAAGAGATTTTGCATATTAACACATGCTCATAGGCACTAAGTGGCCCAAACTTGGGAGCTCCAGATAAAGAAAGGATGTTATCTTCTAAGATACAGTCGTCTTACTCTCCTAACTAGTTGCTCCGTTTCTGTTCATGACATAGAAGATCAAAATACATCGGAGATGCAAAAAGCAATCCATGATTTTATAATTTAAACAAGAATGTCCAACCTTAAGCACCATAAAACCTCAAGGATTGCTCATGTCAGAAGAACATAGCTACTGATAGGAGAACAATAGTGTACGAAGCTTAGATGCTTTTTGAAGTAAAACATGAAATATATTGTCATCAAGAGCAGAACATTATGGGTTAAAATAGCCAGAAACAAATTTACACAATAGAGTCTCTTTGAAAGCTTTTTCATGGGTCATTTCAAATTTTTACTATTACCCGCAACCTTTTATTATAGAAATTTCTCTGTGGATTGCACCATAGACATAGGCATATGCATGATTATTACTGTTAAGAAGTAATAGCATCTATTATAAAATACTCCTCCAAACTTCCCAAAGATTATTATAATATAAAGCATGACCAATAAGAAATTTTAGGTCAACTTACTAGTATTTCAATATTTGAGGCAAGCCAGTTCAGATAGAAACACACCTTTTCTTTTATTATTAAGAAAACAAAACAAGGATGAAAGAAAGTAACAATGAAATATGTTTCTTTTATGAAAATTTAATTATGGTGCAGTGCAAACTAAGTACCTTGCATATTTGTTTGAACTTCGAATAATAAACATAATCTTCCACTATGAGCAATGCATGTTGCCTTTTCACTAAGAACCACTGCAAAGTGACAACAATGTAACAATGAAATTATTATCAACAGACAAACATCGAACAACACATTGTTATCACTATATTAAATTCATTTTTCATTCTAAGCTTGCTAACTGAAATAAACAAAGTGCTCCTTAAAGGACTATAAGGACTATAGAAATAACATTAGAAGTGAAACTGTGTTTCTAGATGTGGGAATTTTGAATCTTCTCAATTTTTGTTTTGAGAAAAACATGTAGAGCTTACTGCAAATGATTCACAGAAATTTTTGGATGAAAGGCTTATTCATGGCTCTTCAAACAAGACTTATAGCATGTGGGAAATGAAACACAATATTTGGAATGGTTCTTCGATTCCTTACTGGACCGGCAGTTATGGAAGTTGCTTCAATTGCAATTGGTCTTCGAGGCCGCATTTTGCATATTGCAATTGTGCAGGTGAGCTCTTCTATTTTTCATTCGATAATGCCTCCGTTTTCTTCGATAATGCCTCTGTTTTCTTTCTTTTTGCTCATTTCAATGTGCTGAAACTTATGTCAAAAGAATTTTGTTGAGAATTTTCTTTGAAATGCACTTGCTAGCAAAATATAATATGTAGATGTAACTACAGCTGTGTCCCGTGTGTACTGTATAGTGTGTGATTTTTTTCTTCTCTTTGGGACATTTGAGTCTACTTGTTCCTTTTCACTATTGTTTGGAGCTCAAGAAAGCTCCAGTAGCACACAACATATATGCATTTCTTGTTGGAGAAGGTTTATAATTATGTGCATATACACCATATTCCTTACCAAACCAGTTAAGAGTCATGTCAGAAAAATGTTTACATTCACTATTAGCATCTCTAAACTATAGTCACATGGTAGAGACATGTTAGCCAGAGCTTCAAACTGAAAGACCCAAAACCATGAGTTGCTATGTGGCAATGGTTACATAGGAGGTCTTAATGTGATCGCATGCCAGAATCATATTATGATTAGTTTCATTGTTGAAAATTGTGACAGCATCTCTTTTGAGTGGTTGAGCTAACCTTATTTTGTTGATAGCTGGAAGTTTTACTAACAGTTCTCTTTTTCAATATTTTCTTTTGGTGCAGGTTGCACTACCTCAAGGAATCATTCTGTTTGTATTTGCAAGGGAGTATAATGTGCATCCTGATATTCTTAGCACAGCCTAAGAGCACCTACTTCTCATTCCACATAAAGATTGAGTTATCACAAAATATTATAGGCCATGGATTTTTTTTTGTGGGGAAATAAGATCTATAATGAGAATGAGAATTTAGGCTGTAGAGTGATAAGTTGATGTGTAAGATATATGAAAGAGAGAACTAAGAATATTTGAGGTAGTGATGAAATGGAGAAAATAAGAATGCAAAAAGTGATTACTTTTACCACAGCCCTATCTATATCAGATAGAAAAATTCTGCAACTAAGTGCTATTGTTGTTTTGCTTTCTTTGTTGCAAGGTATTTTAAGGGGTAGTTTTAATTGAAACTTTTATATTTGTGATACATTTCTATGACTTAGTCTCGAAAATAGTTTGTGTATTCAAAATCCATATACTTATATTATAAAAGGGGAGCAGTTGTTATCCTTCTACATGCTATAAGCTATCATTACATCAATGAGAAAATAAACTTTTTGTGTCATTGTTAGTCTAAAGATCCATTTGGTCAGTAATTAGAATCTCATATTCCCCTTCATGTAGAAAAGTCATCTCAATTTGGTTTCTTCTCCTTGGGTGAAATTTTAAAAACAAGACAGATGGGTGCAGTGTAACATCTATGAAATGAGTTATAAGAAATATATTTTAAGTCCCAGCGCCCTGATATACACCGTTTGGATTTCCTCGTTGATTTTGTTTTCGCATAGTTTTTTCATTGAACTTCGTTATACCTATTTTAGTAGCCACAACTGTGATGATTGAAGGTTTTTGTAAGCCAGCTGGTGCAGACCTCCAAACCCTCGGTGATAAAATGTGTGCTTAATTAAACATGGAGCTATGTTTGACTCCTGAGCTTCACCTTTTCTAATGAAAAACCAAATCAAACGGTCTAACCTTCACTAGCTTCTTATTGGAACATATCATCATAAGCTAGAGAGTAGAATACCTGTAGATTTTACTCTTTGGAATTCAATATGACATAAGAAAAGCAATTAACGACGGGGTTCATCTAAATCTGCTAATATCAAAATTTGGCCTATGGAATTGGATTCTTGAAAATTTTGTTTCATGTTACAGGTGATTGAGCTAAGAGCTGACACTTGTGTTTGTGTGATGTAGGGTGATATTTGGCATGATTGTGTCTTTGACAATAACGCTATTATACTATGTGCTTCTTATGTCTTTAACCTCGAAGCCTCAGTGAATCTTAGATCTACTAGTGGCATCAAGCCTGCTGATAATTCCATGAAATTCTACTCAGGAATGTTGAATATGACTGTGGAATATATTGGCATATGAATACCTCAAGAATGCTGGTGTATAAGCTATTGCAATCTACCAAGTTTCTACAAAGATCAATCCCATTATATGCCTATATCTCAAATGGATTGGAGATATAATAGTGTCTTAATTTATCCTTCTAGCAGGCCACAAATTCAAAACTATCACCTCAAATTCCTTCTAGTTTCACTGTATTTGTTTATTAATATTCATTCCTTATGATAAAACCAGGGCCGAATTTACATTGTGAGGGTTTATTCAACTAGGGATGACGTATTTATTGTATACCCAAAATCCTTCTCCTAATATCGACTCTCCTCTTCTTCATATGGTATGGTTTTGGGATTGAAATAAGGAGATTTTATCATGGGAAATATGGTGAGGTGCCCTTAAACTAGTATGTTGTTATAAACTATCCTCACAACCCTTAAATTGTAGCAAAATATGAGGTAATATGACCTTAACAAGTTCCATACACATGATTATATTCACAAATCATGAGCATGAAGACTTATTACTGGCACAGAAACTTGTTTAAGACCCCCATATCATTGTCATGGACTGTCATAAATCCATTCTTAATTTCCTTCACTCCTCCCATAGTTGCCTATCAAATTCCTTTGAGGCCATCCTCACAATCTAAGTTGAAATGTACTAAATCCTCATTGTCAGTGACTTGAGTAAAGTCTTGTATGAAATGTTAGGTAATGTGATAGGGAACCAGCTCAGCTTGAAATTTGTTTAGGATTGCCTCCTTGTTGTATCATTTTTATATCCTCTTTGTGAATCATCTCTACCATGACTAATTCCCTAAGGCTTTCGGCTATATTTTATAGAGATCAAGCCTTATGAAATTCCTTGCGGCATTATAAAATGTACATGGATGGTGAGTTATCTTTACCAATTACCTTTAGAGGTTCTACAATTTCATCCAAGGAGAGTTGTGGGTCACATTGGGCCATTTACATAGATTAAAGTAATTTGGAACCACAACCTGGCAGGTTTGAATTTCTTCCTTATGCTCCTCAGATATCTCTTGGGCATGAAAAACCATTTTCTAGTCATGCATAAATGCTTGAGCAATGTCAGTCTTTATTTTTACTATTTGTGTTAAAAATACATCATATATTTACATAAAAGTATATACAAATAGCAAATCAAAAGGTGGAGGGTATATACAATGGAGCTTATATCCTCTTCTGTAAGGCTACTAATTCAGAAATAAAATATGAATAAGCTATTGGATCTAAATATTGAGCATCTTTTATCGGTAAGGCACCGTTAGCCAACAGATGGTGATGCACCTGATCATGCCTCATGGTACAAAAAGTAGGCAAAGAACTAACCTTTTGGTAAAAATGTAACCTACAGGAAAAATAGAGTAGACTCTCGAGCACTGCCAAATCCTAATGACATTCCCAAAAATATGTTTCACCATCTCAGAATGGTGGAAAACAAAGTAAAGTCCATCAGAAAGCCTGGTCTACCAATCTGGACTTAGAGGGGGTCCCCTGGTAAATGACAAGCCACGCCAAGACTTGCAGCTTACACGAAAGCTGAATGGACTAGACACTGTGTAGTCTGTGCACTCACCTATCTTCTGGATCAACTGAAACCCATATTGCAATGGATATTGGATGCCATCAATGCAACAAAGAATAAATCCTCTGTGAACCATACTTCTCCAATGGCTGACCAAAGCTTCACTCCTTATCCCTCGAAAACAATTTCGACATTGCAATGCTCATTTTGAACATGACCCCCTGGGGGATGAGCTTAGCCAACTCCATAACTGATTGTATATTGGGAGGGGGGGAGTAGACCATACTTTTTCCAGCAACATGCAACTATATCCCACAAATATTCCCAAAAGAAATGTCGTTCTCACTCAAGCAGTCAGACTGGAAGTGTGGCAAGTCTGCAATACGAGTAACCCATGACCTCTAGCTCCAATTGGGTGGCGGAGTCCTTGGTGTATTTTTGACATGGTTGATGAAATCATAGTAGGTATGGGAGTTGTCAATTTATGTGGTCCTCTATCTTTTTTAATAGAGGTTGTTTAGTAGCCAAGGCCTTGAATAATTGCTTGGAGTGCTTGTCACTAACTTTGAGCCAATGCAGTCAAGATGAAATATGGGCACCTTTTACTTTGAGAGCCTCTGCAATTTGTTTTTCCTATCTAATATTTGGATCTCTGGCCCACAAATTCTCATTGAATGGCTGTACTTATGTCTTTCACCAAATCCATTTATTTGGTCTCTGCGTTTCCCGTGTGCCTGCTAGTAGCAGTGTCTTGTTTGCCATATCCTAGAAGAAGGGGACGTTGTTTTGGCAATAGCATCATTCCACCATTTATTCTAGCTCGAATCAGTTTTTCCCTTAGGTACTCAATTTCAAATCAAGTTGATGCTGTTGAGTTATGTTAGGCATTTTATATGAGAGACATTACGCTTGTATGTTGTTTTGATAGGAGCTGGTAAGTTTGCTCCTACAGAATTGCAAAGACAATTGGTTGGTGATCAGACAAGACATATAGAAAGGTTAATTCTTATGAGCCTGGTTACATCTGAATCCTGATGAAGAACCCATCACATAGTAGGATTTATAACTTCAAATAATCTTGACTGCATTTTCATGCATGCAATGCAATGTAGCCATACATAGTTACAAATTAGTCGTGTAACATTCTGTTTGCATTATAAATTTCTAGGAGTGTATACATTTTAGATTTTATTTGTATTGTCAACGGGGTCTATCTTGGGTGGTTAAAGGGGAGTGTTATCCTCCCCACCTAGGTTCAATTCTTGCTTGTGACATGCTTGCTCCTAATGGGTTGATTCAACTATAAAGGAGTTGTTTTGTCACATAGCCCAATTTTGTAAAATAATGTAACTATTTTAATTATATTTCCTAAATACATTATGTTAAATTTAATGTAAAGTAGGAACTGATGACTCAGCGGAGTCAAAAGAAGTGGAATGTAATTCTGAATATTTTATTATTAATAAATAAAAATTGGAGACAACATCATGGGAGAGCTGTTAATAAGAGGTTACTGGTCAAACTGGTGGATGGAACTAGGTGGAGGGAAAAAGACAAGTGGCAGCATCCTCAAATACTTCCTAAGTTGCAGGTGGCAACTTCTCTACAATTGGGGTCCTGATCCCCCAAGAAAGTGGGATCATAGCAGGTGGCTCAATCAATGACAACTAACCCAAAAAGACCTAGGAAATATTTTTAAAGTACCCAATGAATAGAGCTGAGGTTGCTCAGATATTTTCCAGTGAGGAATCATTCAGGTGGAATGATTTTCAGGAAATTCATTGGGGGAAAAGGGAAAAATAGTAACGAATTTGTTCTAAGAGGAATGCTGCAGTAACTTAGTTTATTACAGCTTGATAGCTGGGAGAACTTACTGATAAGTTCATATTTGATACTGAGTTTGAATAGTGGTATTTGACTATTGCTGCACCTAGTTCTAGCCAGGGAGACCAGAGCAAGCTCGGGGGTCCTGAGGAGTCGTTGTTTGAGCGCTCTCCAGGATTTGGTAGGGAGGAACAGCCTCCCATTGTTGTTGTTGTCCAAAGTTCAAGTAGGTCCTGTCACTTAACTGTATTTGTTTTAATAACTATGAATGGTCGAATTTTTTGATGATAGTTTATGATATAAATATTTAACTGCTTCAATGATGTAAATGTTTTTATTTTATCAGTAATAGAATCTTTTGATGAAAAATAAGAACCCACTGTGTTTTTCCACATCTGGGTTTTTACCAGACCATACTCTAGCACAGGGGTAAAAATTTAAAGAAAGATGATAGGATGATAATACAAAATAGAATGTTAGTAGAATTATAGAGTAATTTCTTTGTGTTGTTTTTCAAAAGAATTATCTTGGTTTTCAGGAGTAGTATTATTCTGTACAGAAAAACTGGTAAGTCTTTATAGAACAAAAAAATAATTGAACTATTTACTGATGATAGCATGTAACAGCAGGAAAAGGAGTTCTTGTTACTTTAGTTACTTTCAGTAACCTAATTGCTTCATAGATTTACAGTTTACTCTCTTCCAGTCTTAATCATTGTTTATATAAGAATTAAATGAAAAGAGAGAACAGCTAGATTTTCGAATTAATCCTACAGGTATTTCAGCTCATAGCAGGATTCACATACAAAAGGATATACATTTATGTATATAGGTTATTCTTTCGAATTCTGTTCTCTTTAGTTAAATATAAACAAAAGGTGTAGCTATAAACTTATACTTATCAAATTATTAACTATGTAAATTATTAACTGTGAAAAATATTAACTGTGCATGAATTAGATTAGCTCTCTTATGAGTAAAATTTTATAATTTCTAGTTTGTCATTTAAATAAGATATTATAGAATAGGGAAAGGGTTTATCTAAGGCATAAGGTATTTAGTATAGAAACTGTAAGAACACAGTAAATAAATAATAATTTATCTTGTGTTTATAACTAATAAAGAATACAGTTGATAAACATAAAATTTATAAGCACAGCTCTATACTTATTTAAATGAAGCAAGGCATTCTATTATAATATCAACAGTAACTAGAATTGAATTCTATACAAAAAATGTTGTTTAAAACATAAATCTAAATCACTGTAATAAAACACAAATTTATTATAAGTTGCAGGATAACAGCTATATAATAACAATTCCAACTCTTTCAAATAAAAATAACTAAGTATCAATAATCACAGGAACAGTAGTACCTATAGATAAGGTAATATGATTACAAAATATTCTTTCTATTATATGTACTGTATGGACAAAGTATGCAAGTTAAAATACTAAGTACAGGAACAGTAATAATGGGTGATCTAGTCAATCTTAGAATTACAAGATCATTTATAATTTTTGTACTTAAAAAGGAAGTAACTGTCAGTTACTTAAGTACTCCACATTAAATATGAATTAAATAAACAAAGTCACAGTATGCTCGACCTATCGAGCTATTTCCATTCTTACAACTTAACTAATATAATTTACAGAAGTATATTATTAACCCAATTAAAATTTCCGAGATCATGTAAATATTTCTCTTACGGCCAAGCTTAAATATTATTATTATAATAGAAGTAAGAAAGGAAATAAATAAATTACAGTAATGTACTGTAAGCACAAGATAATTGAAAGGACTGTATTAACAACTCATGTTTTAAGATAGGGTTAAAACCCTGTAAATACAAAACATTAACAGAAGTAGGAAATAGAGGGTTTTAAGCCCCTTTTCTTTCCAAGTTATCTCTCAGCCTTAGTCTTTACACAGTAAATCCAAGCGAAGAGTCTGAAATACTTCTCAAAGCCACGGTTTCTACATTTTTCATGAAACAAAATTAAAATACAATTACGGCCGGAGCTAGAGCACCCTCGTGCAACTCAAGGGCCCCATCAACTAACAGATTAACAACAAAACGAAGTAACAGGTAAAATGAAACCCCAAGGTTGATAGTTCTTTACAACGCAACCATTATTGTTCCAAATGGACCAAGCAAAGAGGAACTGCCATGGTTAAAAACTAGGCTTACCCGTAAACCCAGAACCGCTTTCGTAACCTCGCACTGCCAAGCAAAGGAAGGAATTGACCTGTAACAACAAGAGTTCACATTAAAACTTGTTCAAAAATGATTTTTATTTACTCTAAAACAATTTAGCGAATGGAAGGAGGACTGACAGTTCACTTACCTAAAATTGTGGTGAGGTGCGACCACCATCGAAATACGTAACGACCATGAACATAAGTAGGAAATCCATCTGCAGAAGGGAGGATAGGGTTAACAGCGCAACATACATCCAAATGTCGCCCTGAAGAACAATACTTTAGCACTCATGAAGGAGAAAAATGTTTATAGTCAAGGGTTTGAGACAAGAGAACGACAAAGGAGAAAACCCTGAGAATGTTATCAACAACCTTCATAAAGCACCAAATATTGTTACAACAACATCCATGTACAGCTAGTGGATGAACATTCAAGGAGGAATAGCATTTGGGAGGCTATCATAGGGAAAGGTAACGACAGTGCCTTGAGAATAATCACAGTAGAGTGGAGAATGCCCGAAGGCGACGGAAGAATGGCGAAGTTAGGGTTTGAATGTGGCCTTTTAACAATTGAATGCATGGATAAGGAATTGCCATGTTTCCACATCAAAATTTTCACGCTGTGGGTAAATTTGTATAGTCATAGCAGTCTAGCTTTCTAGAAAATGATTTCCAATCATTTTAACTTACCCAAAGTTCCACTTAATCCACCATGCACGTAGAATAAGAACCTATATTATTATATCAAAAAAAAAGACTTGTTAGTAATAATCAAGGGCGTGAGGAACCATATGACCCTTATGATTATACTTATGGTTACAATACAAAGTATATCCTTCACTTTATCATAAATTAAACTCTTTGCATATCTCCTTTATTTACTACAATGTTATTATCAACGTTTATAATCATAAAGATGATAAGAGTCTTATAAAGTATGACTTAAGAGAAGAGTAGTAATGTTATTTCTCTTAGTGATAATCTTACTTACAAGTATCTACTCTGATAGTCTAGTAATTGTAAAGTACTAAAAGAAGAATTATTATTTAACTATGTATATTTATGCATGCAAAGGAGATAAGCAGCCAAATGGTAAAGGAGGATAGAATGCAGATTTAAAGATAACCCTTAGACTTGTTAAGTGTAAAGATATATGCTATGACTATGTTGTTTATAGACTAGGCCTTTATTTATTGAGCCAATTTCATCATACTCCAAAGCTAAGATAGTATTAAGTCATGAAAAGAATTTCTTATTTACATAATCTAACCATGATAAGTATATCCATACTTATGGTAGTTATTTACCTTGAATGTTTTAGCATGGAACTAACAGATTTGCATGAAAGTTTGTTAAGTGGCTAAAATATTAAAGGCTTACCTTGAGATTATGAATCATATTACTAACCTTAAATAGATTATTATTCTTCAAACAAGTATAGTATAGAGGAATTTAAACCTCTAAATACTAGCTTAATTTATTTAATGGCAGTATGCAATGAGATTATAATCCCCTTAAACTTGGGAGAATTGAAAATGAAAGTCTTGTACATAAACTCTTTAGCACTGTGTAGCATCCTTTCAGACATGGCATATTTTAGTAAGTTACACAAATAAATACTAGACCTTGATCTTACATTTCTGCCTGTAAAGAATTATTAAGTATTTTATAATACAGTTGACCACCATGGTAGACGTAAAATAGTTCTGTAAACTTTTGAGGACTATAGTATTTTGGTGACTAGAAAGAAAACAATTGCAACCATTACTGATAAACTAAATTATATCCCTTAAGAATTAAAAGAATAGAAACAGTGAAGTAATTATACCTTGAATACCTTGAATTTTGTTAGTATCTATTTCTTTACTGAGTTCACTGTTTGCGACAATCTTATATTCAAATTCTTTAAAAATTTACTTCAAGCAGCGCCCAAAGATTCTCACCTGTAGTCTGTAAGCATAGGGAAAACTCTTTGCATTAGCTCGAAAGCTAAGTAAGCCTAGTTTTGCATGATAGTCTCACCTTATGGTCGCAAAAAGGAACAAAGTCAGTAAACTGAAAATAAACTGTTCTATTGCTAAACATAACTAGCAAATAATGAATTTGGTAACATATATCTAATCAAACAATTAGTGACTGCATTTATTGAATTTATATGCATTTTAAAAGTTTTAAAATTTTCGGTAAAATTGGGGTTTTGACATTTGGTATCAGAGCGTGGTTCAAATACTAGGCCTTGATGCAGCCCAACTAGTTTCCATAGAACAATAAAATAATGCACTAACCTATATTATGTTTTATGTAAAGAACAGAAAATTTATTTTCCTGAATCTAACAGGCAGTTATGGAGAAGCTAGGAGAGTATGCTCAGGAGGAGTCTCCAAACACCGAGACAAGACAATTGTCCAGAGAACCTATGTTAGAAGAGGTAACTGCTCACTCCTCAGAGTTGATGCAGACTATAAAGGATTTGAAGACTGAAATGGAATCAGTCAAGAAGGAAAATGAGAGGATTTTGTAGACTCAGGAAGAGTTGAACAAAATTTTGATGGAAAAATTTCAGACTGAAGGGAGGAGCAAAAGATCTGAATCTGAGGAAGCTAGGCATCAGAAGAGATCTAAAAAGATGAAGCTGGGAAAAGCTGAAATTCATCATCTGAAGGGTTCAGGTAACAACAAAGCTACCACACTACGAGTGACAGTAGTGAGGCTGAGTTGTATGACAGAAAGAAGAAGTACAGACCATATGAAGAGATTTCCAAGGAGTTTAAAAAAATAAAGCCCCCAACTTTCAACGAGGAGACCGAAAAAGGGGAAGAAGCAGAGTCTTGGTTATCCAGGATGAGGAAGTATTTTTAGATCTACAACTATTTAATTCAGCCGAAGGAAAGAATGGCAATCTACAATCTCTCTAGAAAAGCAGACATATGGTGGCAAGATCTGAAAAGAGTCAAGGGTATCAAGGAAAAAGAAGTTAATTGGAGCACCTTTAAAAGGTACTTCAAGAAGAAATTTCTGTCCGAACAACATTATGAAGAAAGAGCTAAAGAATTTTACGAATTGAAGTTAGGTTCCATGACTATGAAGGATTTAAATAGTAAATTCTTAAGCTTAGTGAGGTATGTAACTTATTTAGTAGACCACATCAAGGACATAATTGAGTATGATAACCCGAAGACTCTGGAAGAAGCCATGAGGAAGGCAAATTTCTGTTTTGAGCAGAACAAGAAGAAAGAAGGTATAGCCAACTGGAAGTCTAAAAAGAACAATAATCAGCCTAAGTTTAAAAAGAAAGAATTTGTACCCCGGAAGAATTTCAAGAATAATAAGAACATAAATTATTCTAACAGTAAGAATTTCCAGGGAAATAGAAATGGTGCTTCCAATAATTCCAATAATTCCAATAACTTTAAGGGCAAGGAAGCTTCAAACAATCATGGGAATTTCACTAAGAATTTTGAATGAAAGGAACCTGTTAGGTGCTGGGAATGTAATGGACCACACTATGCCTCGGTCTTCCCACACCAGAAAAAGGCAGTCAGCAATATTCACACTGTGCAGGAGGAAATGACTATTGGAGAACTTGCCAGGACTATGCCCAAAATAAATGCAGCATTGGAGAACCACCAAGATGACTCTCAAACTTCCATGGTGGAAGTGGAAGGTATGGTTAACCAAACCCCTGTAACCATTTTAATTGATCCACGAGCTAGTCTTAGTTACATTGCACCTTAGATAGTGGATAAGTGTAAATTATCTATTGAAAAGTTTGATAGTTCCTGGTTAGTTCAATTAGCCACTGGGGCAAAAATGAAAGTAACCTGTTATGTGAAAGAATGTGCTTTACTTATGGATGATTTTAAAACTACAGTTAAGCTTAATGTTTTACCACTTGGCTCGTATGATTTACTGATTGGTATGGATTGGTTAGAGCAGCATAAGGTAGTTTTAAACTGTTACGACAAAACCTTTACGTGCGTAAATAGTAATGAACAACCAGTAACGGTTAAAGGTATACCTAGGAAAACTGTAATCAGGCAAATTTCTGCTTTACAACTTAAAAGAGCAGTTAGGAAAGGTTGTAAAGCCTATGCTGTAACTATTACAGATGAGGCAAGTAAATCTAAAATGGATAAGTTAAAAATAGAAGATATTCCTCTTTTAAATGAATTTACTTATGTTTTCCCAGAAGAAATTCTAGGATTACCTCCTAGGAGGGAACTGGATTTCACTATTGAGCTAGTGCCAGGTGCTGTACCTAGCTCGAAAGATCCATATCGTATGAATATTTTAGAACTTAATGAGATAAAATCACAGTTAAAAGAATTAATAGATAAGAAGTATGTTCAACCTAGTGTGTCCCCTTGGGGAGCATCGGTCATCTTTGTCAGAAAGAATGACGGAACTATGCGACTATGCATAGATTACAGTCAACTAAATAAGATGACTATTAAAAATAGATATCCGTTGCCCCGCATAGATGATCTGTTTGATCAGCTATGTGGAGCTACAATGTTCTCAAAGATAGACCTGAGATCAGGATATCATTAGGTAAGAATTAAAGATGAGGACATCTTCAAGACAGCCTTCAGAGCAAGGTATGGACATTACGAATTTGTCGTAATGCCATTTGGGCTTACCAACGCCCTAGCTGTGTTTATGTGCTTAATGAATAATATAATGCATAAATACTTAGATAAATTTGTTGTCGTGTTTATCGATGACATCTTAATTTACTCTAAAACTGAAGCAGAACATAAAGAACACCTAAGGATAGTTTTACAAGAGTTGCGAGAGCAACAGCTCTTCGCGAAGTTTAGCAAGTGTGATTTCTTTAAAGATGAAATCCAGTACTTAGGTCACATAGTGACTAAGGAAGGGATTTCAGTCGATCCCGAAAAGATTCAGGCAATCAAATATTGGCAAGTTCCAAAATATGTAACAAATGTTAGGTCATTTATGAGAATTACCGGTTATTACTGGAGATTTATTGAAGGTTTTTCAAAAATAGCTAATCCGATCACCTCCTTCCAAAAGAAAGGCAAGAAATTCGATTGGAACTTAAAATGTGAATAAAGTTTTAAGAAATTAAAAACCTTATTAACAAGTGTGCCTATTCTAAGAATAGCAAATCCTAATAAGGATTTCGTGGTATGCACAGATGCCTGTAATGATGGTTTAGGCGGTGTGCTAACTCAAGACGGGCATGTCATTTCCTATGAGTCCAAGAAGTTAAAGATCGACGAAAATAATTATGCAACTTATGACTTAGAACTTTCTATTGTTATACATGCCGTAAAAATGTGGTGAGATCATTTAATAGGTAGAAAATTTATCTTAATAACTAATAATAAAGGACTGAAATACCTTTTAGATCAGCCCAACTTAAATACAAGACAAGCAAGGTGGTTATCCTTCTTGAGTGAATATGATTTTGAAATCCAACACATAAAAGGAAAAAAAAAAAAGGTGGCTAATGCTTTAAGCAGAAATGCAAAGCTGAACTTTATAGCAGCAATCAGCACTTATGCTTCTGATTTAAATGAACAGCTTATAGAAGGGGTAAAACAGGATGAAATTTATCAAAAATTACAAGTTACAGCTAAAGAAGAACCTACTGAAAGCTTAATAAGAGGTTATAGTCTAAATAAAAATGGATTTTTATTGTTTAAGGATAAACTGTATGTGCCTAATGTGACTAAGGTTAAGTTGTTGATTCTGGACGAAGTCCATAAAACACCTTACTCGAGAAATCCAGGTTACCAAAAAACTGTAACCATGCTAAGAAAATAATATTTTTGGCCTAATATGAAATCTGAAGTAGCTGAATACATAGCTAGATGTTTGGACTATCAACAAGTTAAAACCGAACACCAACATCCAGTTGGTTTACTGCAACCTTTACCTATTCCTAGTTGGAAATGGGAAGTAATCAGCTTAGATTTTATTACTAGATTGCACAGAAATCAGAATCAGAATGACTCAATTATGGTGGTGGTTGACAAGTTAAGTAAAGAAGCACATTTCATTCCTATTAAAACTACTTACAAGGATGCCAACATAGCTGACATATTCTTAAAGTAGATTTTTCGGTTACATGGTGTACCGAAGGTTGTCATTTTAGACAGGGATCCTAAATTCACAGGGAATTTCTGGAAATCCTTGTTTAAGGGATTCAACACAACACTAAATTTCAGCACCTCCTTCCATCCTCAGACAGATGGACAGACTGAAAGAGTGAATCAGGTGCTGGAATATTTGTTAAGGATGTATGTTAAGGATCAACCAGGTAAGTGGGAGGACTACTTGCATCTAGCAAAGTTTGCATATAATAATAACTATCAGTCATCATCTAAGTTTAGTCCATTTGAAATTTTGTATGGGCGTAAATGCAACACTCCTATCTCTTGGAATAATCCAGTAGATAGATTGGTGTTAGGACCTGAATTATTAAAAGAAATGGAAGAGATTGTGAAGCAAGTGCAGGAAAATTTGAAGGTGGCTCAGGATCGACAAAAGAGCCAAGCAGATTTAAAAAGAACTCCCAAGGAGTTCCAGGTGGGTGAGCACGTATTTATAAAGGTAAGACCAAAGAAAATCTCTCTAAGACTGGGGAGTTGTGCAAAGCTAGCACCACGTTACTGTGGTCCATTTGAAATTTTATCCAGAATTGGTCAAGTTGCATATCAGCTAGCGTTACCACCTAACTTGAAAGTGCATAATGTTTTTCATATTTCTGTTCTGAAAAAGTATGTTCATGATGCTACTCATGTGATTGATTGGAATGTTGTATAGGTGGAACCAGAAGGAGAAATTCTAGTGGAACCAGACTGTATCCTCGGGAAGAGGTAAATTACTCTGCGGAACTGCACCATTGGACAGGTGAAGGTGCAATGGAAGCATCTTAATCCTGAAGAGGCTACCTGGTAACTGGAAAGTAAGATGCAGGAAGCATACCCGAATCTGTTCCAGGAGGTTGCAGATCATGAAGAATAAGTAACATCGAGGACGATGTTACATTTTAAGGGGGTGTGTATGTCACATACCCCAATTTTGTAAAATAATGTAATTATTTTAATTATATTTCCTAAAAACATTATGTTAAATTTAATGTAAAGTAGGAATTGATGACTCAGCAGAGTCAAAAGAAGTGGAATGTAATTCTGAATATTTTATTAATTAATAAATAAAAATTGGAGACAACAGCATGGGAGAGCTGTTAATAAGAGGTTATTGGTCAAACTGGTGGATGGAACTAGGTGGAGGGAAAAAGACAAGTGGAAGCATCCTCAAACACTTCCTAATTTGCAGGTGGAAACTTCCCTACAATTGGGGTCATGATCCCCCAAGAAAGTGGGATCAAAGCAGGTGGCTCAATAAATGACAACTAACCCAAAAATACCTAGGCAATCTTTTAAAAGTACCCAATGACTAGAGCTGAGGTTGCTCAGATATTTTCCAGTGAGAAATCATTCAGGTGGAATGATTTTCAGGAAATTCATTGGGGAAAAAGGGAAAAACAGTAAGGAAGTTATTCTGAGAGGAATTCTGCAGTAACTTGGTTTATTACAGCTTGATAGCTGGGAGAACTTACTAATAAGTTCAGATTTGATACTGAGTTTGAAGACTGGTATTTGACTATTGCTGCACCTAGTTCCAGCCAGGGAGACCAGAGCAAGCTCGGGGGTCCTGAGGAGTCACTGTTTGAGCACTCTCCAGGATTTGGTAGGGAGGAATAGCCTCCGATTGCTGTTGTTGTCCAAAGTTCAAGCAGGTTCTGTCACTTAACTGTCTTTGTTTTAATAACTGTGAATGGTTGAATGTTTTGATGATAGTTTATGATATAAAGATTTAACTGGTTCAGTGATGTAAATGTTTTTAGTTTATCAGTAATAGAATCTTTTGATGAAAAATAAGAACCCACTGTGTTTTTCCACATCTGGGTTTTTACCAGACCGTACTCCAGCACAGGGGTAAAAATTTAAAGAAAGATGATATGATGATAATATAGAATAAAATGTTAGTGGAATTATAGAGTAATTTCTTTGTGTTGTTTTTCAGAAGAATTATCTTGGCTTTCAGTAGTAGTATTATTCTGTATAGAAAAACTGTTAAGTCTTTATAGAACAGAAAAATAATTGAACTGTTTACTGATGATAGCATGTAACAGTAGAAAAAGGAGTTCTTGTTACTTTAGTTAATTTTAGTAACCTAATTGCTTCATAGATTTACAGTTTAATTTCTTCCAGTCTTAATCAATGTTTATATAAGAATTAAATGAAAAGAGAGAACAACTAGATTTTCGAATTAATCCTAGAGGTATTTCAGCTCGTAGCAGGATTCACATACAAAAGGATATACATTTATGTATATAGTTTATTCTTTCGAATTCCATTCTATTTAGTTAAATATAAACAAAAAGGTATAACTATAAACTTATACTTATCAAATTATTAACTGTGAAAAATATTAACTGTGTTGGAATTATATTAGCTCTCTTATGAGTAAAATTTTATAATTTCTAGTTTGTCATTTAAATAAGATATTATAGAATAGGGAAAGCGTTTCTATAAGGCATAAGGTATTTAGTATAGAAACTGTAAGAACACGGTAAATAAATAATAATTTATCTTGTGTTTATAACTAATAAAGAATACAAATGATAAACATAAAATTTATAAGAACAACTTTATACTTATTTAAATGAAGCAATGCATTCTATTATAATATCAATAGTAATTGGAATTGAATTCTATACAAAAAAGGCTATTTATAATAGAAATCTAAATCACTGTAATAAAACACAAATTTATTATAAGTTGCAGGATAACAGCTATATAATAACAATTCCAACTCTTTCAAATAAAAATAACTAAGTATCAATAATCATAGGAACAGTAGTACCTATAGATAAGGTAATATGCTTACAAAATATTCTTTCTATTATATGTACTGTATGGACAAAGTATGCAAGTTAAAATACTAATTACAGGAACAATAATAATGGATGATCTAGTCACTCTTAGAATTACAAGATCATTTATAATTTTTGTACTTAAAAAGGAAGTAACTGTCAGTTACTTAAGTACTCCACATTAAATATGAATTAAATAAACAAAGTCGCAGTATGCTCGACCTATCGATCTATTTCCATTCTTACAACTTAACTAATATAATTTACAGAAGTATATTATTAACCCAATTAAAATTTCCAAGATCATGTAAATATTAATCTTACGACCAAGCTTAAATATTATTATTATTATAATACAAGTAAGAAGCGAAATAAATAAATTGCAGTAATGTACTGTAAGCACAAGATAATTGAAAATACTGTATTAACAACTCATGTTTTAAGATAGGGTTAAAACCTTGTAAATACAAAACATTAACAGAAGTAGGAAATCGAGGGTTTTAATCCCCTTTTCTTTCCAAGTTATCTCTCAGCCTTAGTATTTACACAGTAAATCCAAGCGAAGAGTCTAAAAGACTTATCAAAGCCACGGTTTCTACATTTTTCATGAAACAAAATTAAAATACAGTTACGGCTGGAGCTAGAGCACCGTCGTGCAGCTCAAGGGCCCCGTCAACTAATAGATTAACAACAAAACGAAGTAACAGGTAAACTAAAACCCCAAGGGTGACATTTCTTGACAATGCAACCATTATTGTTCCAAATGGACCAAGCAAAGAGGAACAGCCATGGTTAAAAACCAGGCTTACCCGTAAACCCAGAACTGCTGTTGCAACCTCGTACTGCCAAGCAAAGGAAGGAACCGACCTGTAACAAGAATAGTTCACATTAAAACTTGTTCAAAATTGATTTTTATTTACTCTAAAACAATTTAGCAAATGGAAGGAGGACTGACAGTCCACTTACCTAAAATTGTGGTGAGGCGCGACCACCATCGAACTGTGTAACGACCATGAACGTAAGTAGGAAAGCCATCTACAGAAGGGAGAATAGGGTTAACAGCGCAGCATAAATCCAAATGCTGCCCCAAAGAACAATACTTCAGCACTCATGGAGGAGGAAAATGTTTACAGTCAAGGGTTTGAGACAAGAGAACTACGAAGGAGAAAACCCTGAGAATGTTATCAACAACCTTCATAAAGCACCAAATATTGTTACAACAGCATCCATGTACAGGTAGTGGACAAACATTCAAGGAGGAATAGCATTTGGGAGGCTATCACAGGGCAAGGTAATGAAAGTGCCTTGAGAATAATCACAGCAGAGTGGAGAATGCCCGAAGGCGATGGAAGAATGGCGAAGTTAGGGTTTGAATGTGGCCTTTTAACAATCGAATGCATGGATAAGGAATTGCCATGTTTCCACGTCAAATTTTTCACCCTGTGGGTAAATTTGTATAGTCATAGCAATCCAGCTTTCTAGAAAATGATTTCCAATCATTTTAACTTACCCAAAGTTCCACTTAATCCACCATGCACGTAGAATAAGAACCTATATTATTATATCAAAAAAAAAAAGACTTCTTAGTAATCATCAAGAGCGTGAGGAACCATACGACCTTTATGATTATACTTATGGTTACAATACAAAGTATATCCTTCACTTTATCATAACTTAAACTCTTTTCATATCTCCTTTCTTTACGACAACGTTATTATCAACATTTATAATCATAAAGATGATAATAGTCTTATAAAGTATGACTTAAGAGAAGAGCAGTAATGTTATTTATCTTAGTGATAATCTTACTTACAAGTATCTACTCTGATATTCTAGTAATTTTAAAGTAATAAAATAAGAATTATTATTTAACTATGTATATTTATGCATGCGAAGGAGATAAGCAGCCAAATGGTAAAGGAGAATAGAATGCAGATTTAAAGATAACCCTTAGACTTGTTAAGTGTAAAGATATATGCTATGACTCTGTTGTTTATAGACTAGGCCTTTATTTATTGAGCCAATTTCATCATACTCCAAAGCTAAGATAGTATTAAGTCATGAAAAGAAGTTCTTATTTACATAATCTAACCATGATAAGTATATCCATACTTATGGTAGTTATTTACCTTGAATGTTTTAGCATGGAACTAACAGATTTGAATGAAAGTTTGTTAAGTGGCTAAAATATTAAAGGTTTACCTTGAGATTATGAATCATATTACTAACCTTAAATAGATTATTATTCTTCAAACAATTATAGTATAGAGGAATTTAAACCTCTAAATACTAGCTTAATTTATTTAATGGCAATATACAATGAGATTATAATCCCCTTAAACTTTGGAGAATTGAAAATGAGAGTCTAGTACATAAACTCTTTAGCACTGTGTAGTATCCTTTCAGACATGGCATATTTTAGTAAGTTACACAAATAAATACTAGACCTTGATCTTACATTTCTACCTGTAAAGAATTATTAAGTATTTTATAATACAGTTGACCACCATGGTAGACATAAAACAGTTCTGTAAACTTTTGAGGACTATAGTATTTTGGTGACTAGAAAGAAAATAGCTGCAACCATTACTGATAAACTAAATTCTATCCCTTAAGAATTAAAAGAATAGAAATGGTGAAGTAATTATACCTTGAATACCTTGAATTTTGTTAGTATCTATTTCTTTACTGAGTTCACTGTTTGCGACAATCTTATATTCAAATGCTTTAAAAATTTACTTCAAGCAGTGCCCAAAGCTTCTCACCTGTAGTCTGTAAGAACAGGGAAAACTCTCTGCATTAGCTCGAAAGCTAAGTAAGCCCAGTTTTGCATGACAGTCTCACCTTGTGCTCGCAAAAAGGAACAAAGTCAGTAAACTGAAAAGAAACTGTTCTATTGCTAAACATAACCTGCAGATAATGAATTTGGTAACATATATCTAATCAAACAATTAGTGACTGCATTTATTGAATTTATATGCATTTTAAAAGTTTTAAAATTTTCGGTAAAATTGGGGTTTTGACATGTTTCATGTGGATGGGGCCAGGTGAGATTCATGGAAAGCTTTGGTGGATAGATGTCCCCTTAGTCATGGTATTTTAGCCAAGAACTCTCTTCACAATTCTGTGGGTTTTCTCCTATTGACTGACATTTCAAAATTAAAAAAAAATTAAACTGCAAAGCCTTGAGACCATTGTAATTTAACCTTACAGTACCGATTCCTCCCATTATCTGACATTTCAAAATAAAAAAAATGTTAAACTGCAAAGCCTTGAGACTGTTTCTATTTAACTTTACAATACCAGTTATTGAAATAGTTCTATAGATGATCAACTAATGAGGGATAATGCATTTAGGAAAATATTTGGTTAGTGTTTTACTAGGAAAGTGGAGTGGTAAATCAATTTCTGTGGAGAAGTGTTTTCTCTGATGAATTGCTACAGATTTGCAAGTCTGATTTTCAAAACATATTCAATAAACTGGTTGTTAATTATGAGTCTTGTTACTAACTCTTGTATATATCATTTCTACAGGTTATTTACGGCCATGTCACTGCAGATCTCTCTTTACATTTGCCACATCAATGCTTGTGTTTGCAGCCAAAACATATAATTGCTCAGCTCTTGTTATGCGTGTAAAGGCGACGTTCACAGATAAAACTATTAGTAATCCTTTATACTATAATTTCTCCTATAGAAATGAAATAACATGTAATAACAATCTTGAAATATTTTTTATTAATCTCGTTCATGTGAAATACTTCATGCATAACTGTTATCATTTGAAGTATTTAAGAGACAATCTTGATTGCTGATTTTCCCATTGCATTTTAGGTTATTCTATTCTTCTGATTGCTCATGTTTAAAAAAAAAAAAACTCATGGTGCAAGAAAACTATGTTCTATATGTATTCATTTGAACAAGGTTGTGATGACATCTCTGCTTTGTGATATTTCAAACAGATTGATCCTTTTCTACAGTTGATTGATGATAGTAGGCTGCGAGTTGTGAATTCAATTCTTGGTGAGGGAGCATTATATGGTTCAAGTGAGGACAATACTGCTGCATTGGATTTTCTTGCAGAAGTAACAGTTACAGAAGACCAGTCAACAGAGTCTTTAGTGTCCTTGATCATTAACAAGTTAAGCAGATTATCAGAGGTGGATATAGTTGTTTCAGTTAGAGTTCAGTTTAGTTGCCCATAAATTCCTTTTAAAATGATTTTCTTTTTGTTATAGGTTTGCATATTAAATTTTGTTAGATCATAGAAGAATTCTTGTGAGATATAGTTATTATGGAATATAATAACTTAAACCTTTTTATAGCTTCTGTGTGTTCATGTGGTTGTATCATTGTGTATAACTGGAAGTATTGGTTCTATAGACAGAGGTTTCTACCATGAGGAAAGAACTCCTGCAAAAATTTTCTCCTGATGATGCATTTGCCCTAGGTGCTCAACTGTACATGGAGACACCCCGTCCATGTTCACCATTTGCATCGCAGGAAAATTCATCATTTTCAGAGGTGATCAAGAGTTCTATTGAAAAAATACATGTTATTGAAGAAAGTCCTTTTCTAAACAAATAATGATTTGTTCCATAACAATGACAACAATTTGTTACAAAATAGCTAACTTTTAGTTACTGCATTTGGGTATAATCAGATGGCACCTCTAACATACACAACAGAGGAAGATCTAGTTAATGAACTATTTGGAAGTGAGGCCAACAGTAAAGAGCACATTTCTAAGGATTCCAAACATGTTCTGGGTGTTAACCAACTATTAGAGTCGGTATGTGCCATATCCAAGTTTTTATGAGTTCATTTTTTTTGAAGCAAATACTGTGCTTTGGTGTATGCCTAGTACCTACTTTTTTAGGTGTCTGAAATAATGTGCTTTTGTTTCTTGCCATGTTTTGTGTTGAATATACACAAATAAAATAATGAGGGTTCAAATACAATTCCATTAACTTCAATAATTATTATAGTTCTTCACATAACAATTAATACTTTTAGGTTCTAATTTCATTCTAAAACAATTCCATTATCAATGGCCTCAATGAATTTTGACTATGGGCAGGTTCTGGACACAACACGGAATGTTGCAAGTAGTATATCCATGTCGACTTCTCCCATACCTTACAGCCAAATGGCAAGCCAATGTGAAGCTCTTGTAATTGGCAAACAAAAGAAAATGTCAGTTGTCATGAGCTTCAAGAGAAATCCAGATCCCTTGCTCCTTCTTGCACTAGAAAAGGATGATTTGAATGGATTAATTGTGTATGAAGGTGATCAAGGCCCGAAGAAGGTAGGTTGATCAGATTCCTTATTTCTCTTTTCTCCAATTGTTCTTGTATGGGGTTTTTTAAAAGTTGTATCCCTTTGTATTTCAAATTTTCATCCACAAGGCTTTGTAATAAGTCTGTGCCATTCTTGTTTGCAGATTAAAAATAACTCCTTCAATGGCCAGAGACTAGATATCGACTCAGGAAATGCAGAGTGGTTTAACTTCACTTCTAGCATGTTGCATTCTTCATCGGAAGAATGACAGCATTCTTGGCAATCTTTCAGGCTACCTCCGTCAAGCCCCTACGACAATAAGCTACTCGCTATTGAAATTTTGATGGATCCTTTTCAAGTAGCAAACTTCTAGATATTTAAATACAACAACTTTATAGAGGAAAATGCATGACTGCATTCCAAGCTTGAGTTATGAAGATTTCTTCATTCTTTTAGAATTGTTTGTATAAATATCGACTGTAATTTCATGATGGTTTTCCTAGAAAGAAGTAAGCAGTGTTGTTAGTGTGAAATTGGAGAGACGTTGTTAGTTCATTCCTTATCATGAAGAGAAATAGAGATTTTTGTTTCCTTAAAGGAGACATTTGGAACAATGTATGACAACTATCTTTTGTTGTACCACATAGAGGATTTGCAATTGAAAAGGTTTTCAACAACTTTGCAATGAAATGCAAATCTTTTCAAATTTAACTCTTTTGAGTCCTTGTACGTTATGATGAAATTGCCTTGGGTTTTGAGAAAGTTCATGAGAAAGGAAAATTGACATCGAGCATGTGGAATATTAGTTGGTAGAACATAGTTTATTAGTCCCAACAAACTATAACTATGTTTTTCTTTCTTTTAACCACTTGGTGGATTTTTCATTTTCATAACTTGTTCATGCTTGAATATTCTTTGTATTTCAAGCATTTAGAATCTAATTTCATTATTTTCCCATTACATTGTTGCCCAATTCATTGGCTATACCCCACCTCAACTTCACTCACTTCTACACACATTCAGGAAAGGTAGAAGAACTTGCTTCTATACAAACATCAAGGTGTGTCTCCAGTAATCTGGCATTTGTATTTTTTTTTTTAAACACTTATAGCCGTCGGTTAAGCGACAGCCTGTAGGTGATTCTTTTTTTTTTAAATTCAATACCGTCGCTTAACCGAAGCTTAAGTTTTCATAATCCGTCGGTTAATATATGGGTTTCTTTGGTGAACCGATGGCCATGCTGTAGAAGCAACGGCCTATAGGTGTAAATGTTTTTTTTTAAATTTCAATACCGTTGCTCAACCGACGTTTTAGTTTTCATAATCCGTCGGTTAATAGACAGGTTTTTTTGGTGAACCGATGGCCATGCTGTCACTTAACCGATGGCCATACCATCGCTTACGTTTTCATTATTATCGTTTAAGCGACGCATGTTTAAAGTTTAATATGAATTAGATGTCGGATAACCGATGATTTACATTTAACCGACGGTAAACTGAGGTGTCGCTTAACCGACGGATTGGAAAGATGTTGGATAATCGACGACAATCCACCAACGCTTAAAAAAAATCATAGTGTCGTACATGTGACAGGGAAGTGCCAAAAATCCAACAATACGGCCGTCGGATTTTTGGTCGAAATGTAGTTGTGGCCCTTGTTTTGCAGTTGAAACAATGTGGGATTGAAAAGCAGGAAGAGAAACTAGTTTTGGCCATAATCTCTAAGCTTGGTCCTAACTATTCAGTGTTTGTTTCAACCTTCCATGCCACCAAGTTGATAGATCAAGCTTGGAAGATGCCTAAGCTTGCAGAGTTCATCGAATCCCTCACACTGGAGCAAGATAAGTTGGTGATGATGGGCACCATAAAACCTTCCAAAGAACAAGATTTGGTTGTTGGGGATTCAATGGTGGATTCAAAAATCAAGAAAAAAAGCTAAAAATCCACCTAAGAAAAAGAGAGACAAGAACAAGTCTCAAGAGGAGCCCCAAGGTTCCAAGAAGAACTCCCAGAAGAAGAAGAAAAAAGGAGAAATGAGCAATTGTGCATACTGTCGTAAGGGCTATCATCCTGAGAGCTCTTGTATGAAGAAGCACATTGCCATGTTGACCCAACTCCTAGAGAATAATAACATCTCCCTTCTTGATTGCTCAAACAAGAGCGAAGGAGGATCAAATTCAGAGGACAGAGAGAGAGTACATGCCTTGACTGTTGGCACATCAAGCATTAGAGGAAATTTCAACTCAAAATGGGCCTCTTAAGGAAGATTAATAAAATAATAGTTAAAATAATAAAATAATATTTATTAATTTTGGAGGAAGAAAAGGAAAAACTACTTATTTTGTTCGTATTTTCGACAAATCTCCCCATTTTTTTACTCAAATTTTGATCGAAAGATCTCATTAGATGCAGAATTAAATTCCGCATCCAACGAGCTCTCCTGATCAAAATTTGAGTGAAAACACAGGGAGATATGTCGAAAATATGAACAAAAAAAATAATTTTTTTATGATACCTATCCCCAAATTTATATTAAAAATTTGTTTAAGAGGTGCTCCCTTTTTTAATTTTAAAGCATTTTGATTGGCTAATACATGATGACATGGAATTTGTATTATTTTTGGAAGGCCTATTTAAAATTGAAATTTCCTCTAATGCTCACCTAGCTTCATCATAAACTCTCGAGCTTCTAGAAATATGGTTTCGACAAAAGAGACATTCTACTCTCTTGACATGTCGAAAGGTCAACCAATAGTTTTTGGAGATGACTCTCTCACTGACAGTTAGGGGAAGGGAAGGATAGATCTTGACCATGGTAATTTCAATAATGTGTTGTATTTTCCAATTCTTGCCTCCTAATCTCTTGTCAGTGTATCAGATGACTCATACTGGGTCTCCAAAGAAGGTCATATTCTCCCTTGATGATGTTGAAATCACTAATATTTCAAATGGTAAATTCATAGCAAAAGGTGTTGTAGATCACACTCTGAAGGTATACAAGTTTTCCCATTTTCTACCCTACTCAAACCCCTCTGCTCTTCTGATTCATGCTGAAGAAGCAAACAAGATTTGGCATGAAATATTTGGCCATCTTAACTACAAGTATCTTTCTGATTTGAGTGAAAAATATATGGTCATAGGGTTACCAAAGATCAATTTTTCTAAGGGAGTCTGTCAAGGTTGTATCCTAGGAAAACACCCATAGCACAAGTATGAGAAAGCTAGTCATGAGAGAACCTATGCACCTCTTGAGCTGATCCACAGTGACCTTTCTGGTCCATTCCCTCATATTTCCATGAGTCAAGATAAATATGCACTAAATTTCATAGATGAATTTTCCAGGTTTTGTTGGGTTTACTTCCTAAAGCATAATTCTGAATTTTTTGACCTCTTCAAAGTCTTTAGAGCCTTGGTTGGAAACCAATCTGGGAGGAAACTCAAGATCCTCAAATATGACAATGGTGGTGGGTATGTCAAGTATGATTTCATTCAGTATTATAAAGATGTAGGTATTCATATGCAACATTCGATCCCTTACACACCACAACAAAATGGTGTTGCTGAGAGAAAGAACAAATCGCTGAAGGAGATGGAAACCTGCATGATGGAGGTTAAGAATTTGCACCAAAGTTTTGGGATGAGGCTATAAATTGTACATCCTAAATCTAGAATAGGGTGCCTCATAAGAATATTGATGGTATGGCTCCTTTCAAATCTTGGAGTGGGCACAAGCCAGATGTGACCCATTTTAGGATTTTTGGCTCAAAGGCTTGGGCCAGAATTCCAACTGAAAAGAGGAAGACTTTGCAGCCCCAAAGCCAAGAATTTCTATTTGTTGGGAATTATGAACATTCAAAAGGGTACAATTTGATCAACTTGATCACTAAAAAATATTTCATTTAAATAAGTGTTCAGTTCCAAGAAGAGCCTTTAGTAGCAGTTAAAGTTGGAGAGTCTTCTTCACCACTAGATCCATTGATTGTAAGTGAAGAGACTAATGAGTTTTCTGATTCTTATATGTCTGATAATGATAATTTTATTGCAGATACTAATAGTCCTACAATACCAAAATGGGCAGCAAAGACCATTCATGCAGCTAGGGAACTAGATGGAAATCCTAGTGACACTAGGAGGACTAGATCTCAATTTGAGAGTGCCCTTTGTGTGAAAGATCCTCTATTTGATGAGAAGTGATATCTGATGGTTGAATAAGATCCAAAAACATATGAAGATGCAGAACATGATTCAATATGGAAAACAACCATTAAAGAAGAATTTATCTCGCTCCAGAAGAACAACACTTGGGAACTGGTTGATCTTCCCCCAAGGAGGAAGCTAGTTCAATGTAAGTGGGTTTTCAACACTAAGTTTGCTGCTGATGGTTCACCTTTGAAATATAAGGAAATATTGGTAGCCAAGGGCTACTCACAAGTACATGGTATTGACTATAATGAAACCTTTACACTTGTGGAAAAGATGGACTCCATAAGGCTAGCTCTAGCCATTACAGCTTCGAAGCAATGGGAGGTACATCACATGGATGTGAAGTGTGCTTTCCTAAATGGAGATATCACTAAATATATTTACATGCAGAAAACTAAAGGGTTTGTTTCTAATCCATCTTTAGTGTGTAGGTTAAAGAAATCGTTGTATGGGCTCAAGCAAGCCCCCACAGCTTGGTATGCCAAGATTGATGGCTTTTTGATATCACTGCATTTTTTTTAATGCAAGTCTGATACTAATGTATATTTGAAGCTGATTCATGGTTATTTGATGATTATTGTCTTGTATGTGGATGAAATTCTGATTACAGGAAGTTCAAAGAAAGAGATTGCCTCCTTGAAGGATGCAATGAACCATGCATTTTCTATGACAAATTTGGGATTATTGAGCCAATTCTTGGGTCTTGAAATTGCTCAATCCCAACATGGAATCAAAGTACATCAGTCCAATTATGCTCTAAATTTGCTAAACAAGTTTAACATGAAATATTGCAAGCCAAGAAAGAATCCCTTCCTTTTAAGAGTTAAGCTTGAAGAAGCAGGTTCTTCTCCTATGGTAAATAATACACTGTATAGGAAGTTGATTGGGTGTTTGCTTTATCTTACACACACTCAAAGTGATATATCTTATGCAGTTAATGCGGATTTCAGATACATGGATCAGCCTCATGGGATCCACTGGAGAGAAGCCAAAAGGATCCTAAACTTTGTTCAAGGAACAAGAACTCATGGGATCTTCTACAAAGCAAAATCTGATCTTGATTTGATTGGGTTTATTGACAGTGATTGGGCAGGTGACAACATAGATTGAAAGTCTACATTAGGATATGTGTTCATGCTTTCAAACGGACCAATCAGCTGGTCAAGCAAGAAGCAGAGTGCCATAGCACTCTCATCTACAGAAGCATAGTATAGAGGAGTTGTAAATGCTACTACTCAATGTTTGTGGTTGCAAGAGATACTTGGAGAATGTGGTTGTTGGTCATCTGGGAAAACCCGGGTTTACTATAATGAACCAACAACACCCCTAGCTCACTGGCCCTTTCGGCGACAGACCACGGAGTTTCCTGAAGTCTCACCCAAAGTGATCCTAATGGTTTGGTCAAGGACTCAAGTGTCTCGACCAGGTTCTGTATGGCATCCTGTGTGCATCCTACAGCTCTTATTAGCTCTCGAGACCACTCTTTCCTCTTTGCGACGTGCTGCACAGTTCCTCTTGCTCGCAAGGACTCCAACCTCTATCGCATCACCTCGTCCAGGGAAACACATAACCCTTTCCTATGCTATATCCTTCACCGCAGCGCACCTCATCTTCTCTGCTAGTGTGATATCCTACCACTGTGACTCAGCGTACCTAGCGTTATTAGTGTTCACCTACCGGGCACAATACGTAGAGCTATCTTATACTGTGACTCTTAACTGTCTTAAGGGAAACTTAGACAGGCTCTTATACATAATGCTTAAAGACTTCAACTTGCATTTATCCTGTTATTATGATATGAACTTGTTGAGGCCTAGAAAATCGCAGGCGGCAACAGTAAGGTATTCTCCCCAATCAGCGTTCCTAACTAGCCGGCTGACTGTTTGGTGTAGGGAATCCGTCCGGTTTTGTGGTCCGGCTACCGTAGGTCAAGTAACACAAAGGTTTACCGGTTGCGGCCCGGTCCACCGGAATTTGTATTTTGACTTAATATGCAATGCATATGCCTATCT
>LPNX010667139.1:465624-532677 GCA_001517045.1 Pseudotsuga menziesii
TAAACAGAAACACTAAGCAAGAAAGGTTTCAAGGACAGGAAATCCTCAAACTTGGGTGAGATTGAAAGCTTCAAAACATCTGCTGGTAGGGTCGTCTTGGGAAAATTAAGTTCCACGGCCAGCCTTTTCTGGCGGCCCTCCTTCTAGCACCAAAACTGTTGAGGCCTGGAAAATCGCAGGCGGCAACAGTAAGGGATTCTCCCCAATCAGTGTTCCCAACTAGCCCGCTGACTGTTTGGTGTAGGGAATCCATCCGGTTTTGCGGTCCGGCTACCATAGGTCAAGTAACACAAAGGTTTACTGGTTGCGGCCCGGTCCACCGAAATTTGTATTTTGACTTAATATGCAATGCATATGCCTATCTAAACCATGCAGGGTGATAAGGATGCCGGGAACCACACAATGTGCTGCACAGGTTCTTACCTCTCGTCTTACGTTCACAACATCTGAACCACATATGCAACCAGGACACAAACAACTACTCTATTTAAACACTAACTACCTATCCCCGGGGAGCCAACATGATTATGATTTAGTAATGCATTATCTACATGTATGATAAACACAATTATAGGTGACTGAGACTTGTATTTACAACACATGAAAGAGAAATTATTCCAACAATTAGATAGCTAACTGTTATGTGAAGCACCAGCATTACTATAAGTGAATTTTCCACAAAATAAACCAGAAATCATTCAACAAGACATAAGTCATAGAGTTAGAACAATCTCACAATTCATGGACATATGCTGAAAAACAAAATAGTTCATTTTCCTGCCATCCATTGCACACCATTTGGAAAATTCCACAGCACTTTCTCCAACAGGCAAACTACAATCTTTATTGCAAAAAGGAAATAGTTCTTCTTTACAATAGGTCATCCAGTGTCACCGGGAAAAGCCCTTCTCTTGTCTCTCTTCCCTAGTTTTATACAAAATCAAAAATGGTTGGGCTGCCCAAAGTGGCCTTTGGGCTTCCCAACGCTTCATTTTCCCTCAACCCCTTACAAAATATTACATTATACAAAGTTTGACCAGTCCTTCTCACTTGGAGGGGCCCGCTTGGTCTTCCAAAAAATTCCTCCACTCTACTGCCTCAGCCGCGAGTCCTTCAAATGAGTGGGGCTTCAAGAATTGTATATTGAGCTCGAACTTATCTGCTTGGTTCTGAATAGCCTCTATCCTGGCCGTGTTCAGACGCACCTACTCCTCCAAGAGCTGTACACTAATGGCCATGTGTTCAATTTCATTTCTCAGGATCGGCTCATCAAGGGCTCTGATATATTGGACCTTGGCTTCTTCTTCCTGCTGCCTTGTCTGCAAAATCCATGCAAGTGTATCATGATCAGGGAATTCGTGTAGCCTATGTTCATCTTCCACTTAACAGTGGTTATAGGTGACAAGGGATCTTCTAAAGAACTCTGTGCATGCTCCCTTCGTTTTCTTCACTGTCTTCTGAAATTCCTCTGCAGTAATAACAGCAAACTCGATCAGATCATGGTCCCGCTTCAAAGATTGCTTATCTTTAACTGGTAGTTCAGTTGGGACTTCTTGGTCATCTTCTACTCTGGTTATCCTTGAAGTTAGCACCTCCAGGATGTCTTGTGATCTATCCACAAAATAAGATGCTTTATTTAATATTTCATCTAGCCTGCTATCAATCTGCAGGACTTGACACCTTTCTTCCTCCAGGGCCGTTTGCAGTTGCAGCATCCTAGCCTTCTAAGCCAAGATGTGTTCTTTGACTGGCTGCAGATCTACTTGCTGCTCCTTGGCTGCTTCTAGCTACTTTTTCAGCTCTCTAACATATAAGGTATTAGATTCGTAGATGTCATTCTGCTGCTCTATCAGTTCTCCTATCTGTGTCTTCATTCATTCCCTTTCACTTTTCAAATCCTGAATTTCTTGATGTGCCTTATCCAAAGCTTCTTGTGTTGTCTCTTTTGCTTGGGCTTCCTGCTGGATAGCATGAATTTCATGCTTTGTGACCTCCATCTCCTTCAGTACATGCTCGTATTTTCTTTTTAGTCTGTTTCCCTCTTCTCTTTCCCTTCTCAAGGTGTCCTTGAGCTGAGAAGTGGTCTTCTTGGAGGATTCTATCTCTGCCAGCATGCGATCTATGTTATCTTCCGTAGCATTTATGGCTGCCTTCCCAGCCCTGATGACAAACCTTGGATCTTTGTCTGTTCCGACCATCACAGCTTTGTCAGTTATCATGGTACTGGCCATCCCTTTTGCCCCTATTTTCATCTCGGTTCTTCTCATGATCCTTTTGGTGGCCCTGTCATAGTACACTGTACTGAAATCAGGCACCTCTTCCCCTTTCTTCTGTGTAAAGGGTACTAACCGGAGTGTGGGAGTTGTAGGGGTGACGGGAGTGGGTACTTGGAGGGTTTGTATCTCAGGGTTTTCCTCACCCTGGCTTTGCTCTGCTTGTGACCTAGAAGCCTGCTGTTGTGCCAACTCTGTCTTCTCGGCTTCCTATTGTCGAAGTTCTTCCTCCAGTTTCCTCTGAGCTTCTTCAGCTGCTTGCTTAGCAGCCTCCTCTGCCTCTCTGGATGTTTCCTTTACCTTTTTGGCTGCTTCCTGGGAAGCTTTCCCCTTTTCTTCTTCTCCTTTCTGGAGCCATTCCGCAGCTTCTTGCTCTAGTCTCTGGGCCTCTTCCCTTATTCTTTTGGCTGTTTCTTCAGCCTTATCCCGCTCAGCCTTCTCCTGCTCAAATCCACCTTTTGGCTTGAACCTCTTACCGAGCGCTGTCATGTTAGGGGCCCTCCTGAAAACAGATTCATCCTTGTCAACGTGATGAGTGTACTCATAAAATACTTTGTATTTCCTGCAGTGCTCAGCCATTATCTCGTGAGTATCATTTCATCTAAAGATCATCTCCCCAAAACGGAACCTTTCTAGTTCCTGTATAAATTCAGGAGCTTGCTTCACATTTGCAAAGCTACAACTACCTAACTTGAATGGCAGAGGAGGGTAGGCAGACTTCTTCTTCTGGAATAGGAAATGACCAAATCCATCTATGTACACCTGTCTGACAGCTTCCTTGTGTATGATATAATCTGTTGCGTATTTGGGTAACAGATAAGGGGTCTTTGACCCACCAAACATCCTCAAATACATCCCATTTTCCGTCAAGAAGTAATCACCAAACTCCTCTATGACCTGCATGGCCTCTTCTGACATGCAGTTGCATTCCTTTCGGAATATGAGAGTGTGCAGAGGCATGATAAACTATTCACATATCTCTCTATAGTAAGTATGGTATTGATGAGCTCCCAGTATTCTATATGCTGCATATATGGGCATCCTATCTTTATCCCAAACACATTTGAGCCTGGGGAAAGGCTGGCGACAGAGTATGCAGTCAATTAAAATGGAGCTCATGTAAAATTCAGATCTTCTCCGTTCTTTTCCTTCCAAAGCTGTAGCTACACAGGAGGAGAGGCTGTTGGATACTATGCTTGCCCAATTGAAGATAGTTCCTTCTCTTGCTATAAAAAACATTAGAGGTGCCCATTCGAGCTTGAACAATTTGCCATTTGCCCTCTCGAAGATTCTATTTAGCATCAACGCTATGAATCTGTAGGTAGGCCTGAGACTGGCGGTGTCATACTCTTAAGTCGCTCTATGTCGGAAGATCTTTCCAGGTAAAAGCATTCTTTTCAGAGTCTCTACAAGGTCCATTCGGAGGTCGTCCAGCCATTCATTTGTAAGGAAAAGCTGAGGCTCCGGCAGGTGATAAGCTAGAGCTACATATCCAGGGCTAAATGCAGCATAGCCCTGGCCCTCAGTGTTACAGGTGAGCATTGAATCATGGTTTGTATGCGGTAGCACCCATCTCATTAACTCAGAGCACGGGAACAACTCTGGTCTGGTGGCGACCTTCATGATAGCTGATTTCTCTATATTGGCATATATGGGTGCCTCCTCAAGCCCCATATCCGAGACTTCCCTGCGGGAAATCAGCCTGTAAATATCTCCCCATTTGTATTCCGGCTCCACCCCTGTAACACATTGGGTGTCCTCATAAATGTATTCAATTCTTGCTTCTGTATCTGGTGCTGGCACCTCCTCTACTGTTGGGGCCTTCTTTTTCTGTCTCTTAGACACTTTAAGATCTTCCTGCAATGTATAGCATCATGGTATTGAGTAATTCAAATTTATGAACTTTGTGCAACAGTTTACTCTCTTTTAGGTATATTAGAATTATATCAGTGCATACAATCAACCTTCAGCTTTCATACTGAACAATTCACAAATATGAAGTGCTATGCAATGTGTTATGAGCATGATAAATTTTATTGTAGCACATCGTCACCAGGTCTTATGAATGAGTTGTTTTATGATTTATCCCACATGCATTAAATTATCAGTCATATTGAGGTTGGCAAGAAAATACGTTATTACGAGGCTTGTCATTCTTATGAAATTGATATATAGAAGCGACATGAGCCAAAATCTATGCAGATGCATCATACAACCATCATTCCACTGCCTATGACACAGAGAGAAAAAATAAAAACCCCAGGCTTAACCAGTCGATACTTCAGACCTACGGCCCATGGAACGCAAGCGACTAATCAGCGGAGCAAATATATTATGTTGATAACCTTCTTCACCCACCTCGACGGGAAATGAGCCCATCTCTGGACCAGGCATCTTGATCAAAACTGACTCACGCTACCCTTCCTTTTTACCCTACCAAGGCTTTCAGCGTTCAATAGCAAAACTAGGTCGCGCCATCCCCAATTCCCACCGAGATGACGCACAACCCCGGACTGTAAACAGAGAGTCAGAAAAACCACGGCGACTGTGGCTAGTGCAAACCCGACCCCTAGACAGAAAACAGCAACGCAGATCCTATTATTTCATCCGCCCAATCAAGTTTGGCGCAGATGGCGTAACGGCCATCTGCGCCTCAAAACCCCATCATTAACGGATCCCATTACTATTGAACCGGGTGCAGGCGGTACGACGGCCACCTGCACCCTGCTTCCTCTTCGTGCTCAAAATGGGATTGAAATGGCAGAGAAAACGGAAATGCGGGCTCTAAAAATAAAGGCGAAAACCCCCCTTCCTCTAACCGCCAAAGCTAGTCGACCCGGGAACCCTAACACAACGGCGTGAACCATCAGGTAGACGACCGAAGAAAACCCAACCAATGGAGAAAACTCCCCGTGCTAGCGCAACGGGACGACAGGTCCAATTCTTAAAACCCCCACCGTGTAAAAGAAATCTTAAAAAAAAAAACGATGCTAAGAGTCAAGATCCTATTTGGCAATCCACCAAATGAGGGAGCTGATAATGGCTAGACTTCTCCTCCTACCACCTGGACACAGGTACACCAACAGCCAAATATCTACGCGCTCCAAACAACGATAGCTCATCTCACCGCGACAACACACTCAAAAACAACAAAAAACCCCGTTTGTCGCCCAACATATATAAACAAAACCACATGTGCGAGGAGTCACATCAATCGGGGCAGCTTCGAAAGTTATGTCGGGCAGCACGAGCTTCATACCACCGGCAACGGCAGACCCCTCCTACCACTCTATCACCCGCAACGGCGAATATGGCTCAAAACATACCTCGGGCGTCAGCGGAAACTATATCGGATGTTTGGAGCTTGGAAACCTCCGCAACGGCAGACCACTCCCATCATGACACCGCCCGCAACGGAGGCGACGATCAATTGTTTTGTCATGCAACACGGTCCACAATGGCGGGGACGGATATAGAAAATCGTCCGCTACGGAAAAGAACATCAAGAGTCGGAGATTCCCCGCAACGGCGGTAGTGATAAACCCACGCGGTCCTGAAAGCCACCCGCAACGGCGGGCTCGACACAGCCAACTACGAATCGAAAAAGCTTCTGCTACAGCGGCGCGATAGACGGTTAGGAGGATCTGAAGGCCACCCGCAACGACGGGGCGGGCAAGAGAAATAGAAAACGAAAGACGCCCGCAACGGTCGGGAAAATCAAAGAGAAAAACGCCTGACATGAAAACTTTGCAACGAAATTTCAAAAAATTTTGCAAAATGACAGGGACTCAATTTCAATGGAAGTCTTTAAGCATCTTAACTATGAAAAACCAGTCAATTTCTAGCATTCAAAATTCGGGAAGGAGCCATAAATCCATAAGCAAAACTCAAGAGCATGAAACTAAGCAAGGAAAATGGATAACTCGAAGTAAAGGAGGGTCCCAAAAATTTTTAGAATTTTGGGAGAATGTTGCAGGCGCAATAGAACTGAATAACATACACATACATATATTTTCTGTAAGCAAAGTTCATGTAAATAATGACAGATATAACAAGCAAATACAATCACATGAATCAATCACACAACACACAAATTTTACGTGGTTCACTTCCAGGGTGGAATTTACGTCCACGGAACTGTGTTTCTATATTATAACTTGAGAGAGGTACACAGTTCTTCTACACCACATATGCAGCTAGAGATCTTCTAGGTAACTCCACACTCAGCCTAGAGCCCTTCTCTCTTAGATCTCTTCTCTAATCTCTATATTGTCTCCTTACAATATACTCTCACTCTCTCTCTCTCTCTCTTTGTCAATCCCTATGGATTGTTACAATACAAAATAACAGTAAGCTAACAAACTACTGATAATCTGACTAGCTGGATGGCCTAAAATGCACAAAATGCCAACCTTTTACAATACAAAATACATCCCTTTATAGGCGGCCCAAAGGTCTCACCATTACAACACTATGGGCTTGTCCCAACAGTAACCCAAACCCTAACTAGTGACAGTCGACATATATATACTTGGGGTAGCCACTTTCCATCACACCACTACTCTCTGCAGTCTTCCATGCTTCCCAACGCTAACCATGGGTACTATGCACTGATTCCCATCTTCTGTCCTTCGTCTTCAATAC
This sequence comes from Pseudotsuga menziesii, assembly GCA_001517045.1. Lineage (NCBI taxonomy): Eukaryota > Viridiplantae > Streptophyta > Pinopsida > Pinales > Pinaceae > Pseudotsuga > Pseudotsuga menziesii. The sequence goes on from LPNX010667139.1 coordinate 472,542, forward strand.
CTCGGCCTCGTTGCTCCTTTTCCTTTATGAGGGTAGCTGAGCCCTCCTGTCTACGCCGCTGCCTTCAATGCAGTGGTTGAGCTCTCTCTTCTCGGCCGCTTAGGTACTGTCGTCTTCTTTGACTTCTCTGTTCCAACAGTCACGGTTTCCGGCTCTACTCTGCAGCTAGAAACATGCTACAGCGTCGTAGCTTCACCTTATCTCTTCATCTTCACCAAACTGTCTATCCACGAAAATAGAAGCTTTTCATGTAGCTGCGGGACCCTGCTCCAATAGTCCCCTAACACTTACTTGTGGCTCCTCCCCGAGCCACTATCAACAAGCTTCTCCTGCTATAGCTTCTTCTTGGCTTCCTGCGAAGTGCGCTGAAGCTTGTCTCGAAGTCCAGTGACTTCGTTTTCCATAGCTGCGACATGCTCTTTTGCTGAGTCAAGCATAGCTTGACTAATACCTGAGTCTTCTACTGCATCAATTTCATTTATGGTGGCAGTGAACTCCCCAACTTTCTTCTCAACCACATCGACTAGCTCTGTGATTTGTTCCTGATATGGTTGAAGCAAGTCATTAAGGTGTATCTCCTTTGCTCTCAACCGCTGCACTTCCTGCTGCAAGCGGTTCATCTCCGTCGTCTTTCTCATCTTCTGAAGAGCTGTTAAGCTATTAATTTCTTGCTTCATTGCTGCTGTGGTGTTCTTTATCTGCTTAATACCTTTTTGGATTTCTACTTTCTCGGGAGGCTCATCTAACTCCGACCATGTGTTAATCGCATCAGCTAGCATTAACATGGCATCGTCTATGTGAGATTTTATCTCCGCAGAAGTGAGTCGAAAGGCCTCTACTCTGGCTTCCTTGTCGGCATGGGGGGTTTCCAGTGGTCTATCCTCAAGCTCAGCAATCTGCGCTTTGTGGTCTTCCTCCATTTTGATCATTGTTTCTTCCATCCTGGTTACTGTTTCCTCCGGAGCCTTTGCTCTATCTGCAACTCGTCTACCTTCTGCGGGATGGGCAAGGTGAACTCGATATTACATTGGGGTAACTCCAATGCGATGCTCTGCAAGACTTGAGAGAGATCCTCTTCTCTTGCTTCATATGTTTTTAAATCGTCTGCATTTTTCTGATAGCTGGTGGTGAGTGCTGCATTCTACTGCTTCAGCTGTGTGTTCTGCTTATAAGTCGCAAGCTCTCTACTTCTGAGCTCTGCGCTTAGCTGCTGCTGGATCATCTGTAACTGATCAATGTGGAACTCTACGAGGTTAACCTGAATAGGTTTCCTAATCTGCATTGGTACATCCTTCATTGACGGAGGGAATTGGATGCTCCCTGGTGGTATCAAAACTATATTGATACAATCTGTTACGAAAGTTTCCTCACGTGAAATCGACTGTGTTGAACTTTCTCCTGCAGTCACCTTTACTGGTGGAACCTCTATCATGGAAGTCTTCTCAGTAATTATTTTTAAGTCCAAAATCTACTTTTATACCGCGCTCTGTATTTTTTCTTGCGATGTCTGCATCGCCTCGAATGAGTCCTTCAATGAGTCATGCATTCTTGTTGCAATGAGTTCATAATCATCCTCTGTCAGTGCAGCATTCAGAAGTGGTTTTGTGGCTTTGTGCTTCTTCTTCTTCGGTGTCTCTGGTATATCTTCTTCTCCATCTTTCATCATCTGCGTCTCTGGTGTCCCTTTTTCTCCATCCTTCCTCTTTTGTCCTGGCAGTGGCACTTGTGCTGCATCTTGCGTTTCGGTCTCCATTTTTTCTTTTCCTTTATCCACTGGGTCTGTTTGTGCAGTGCCTGATGGTAGGGGTGTGGTATCTTCTAATGCTTGCTTCCAATCGGCATAAAAGTCCTTGATGATGCCTTCGATATACTTCGTTGTCATCCTGTAAAAACCATTAGCCCAATCGTCCCTGTGAGTCCTTTTTGGCCTCAGGTAAATTCTATGTTGGTCCACCATAAAATCAAGCCGATCATCATATATGTCCATGACCTCCTTTATGATCTGTGGTATTTCTTCGATGACGTTCCTCAACAGCCTATAGTATTCATAGAATACTATCGCATTGACCTTCTTCTTGGCAGGGCTGCTAGTTTCCCATAAGTTTGTGTAGCACGTACCTCTGGGCTCGCCACTCGCTAGCTGTCGAAATTGTGTATGGGGCAGCTCCTTCCATCCGATGAATGCACAGAGTATCAGCAACCATGAAAAATGGAATGGGTGGGTTGCCTCATCCTGAGATTGCAAACAATCTTGCTGAAACATGTCTAACAAAAATAAAGACCAATTGAACTGTTCCCCCTCTGCAACTTGTATGGCCAGGTTAATTACTGATCCTGTGACTTCCTTATGGCGAACCTTGGTTAACAATCTACCTGCAAGAAGACTAGCTGTAAATCTAAGGGTATTTTCTATTAAGCTTGCAATGTCGTAAGCCCTACCTCCTCGCTACAGTTTATACTTGGCGACTAGGGTTGGTGATAGCTTGGAATCCTTGGTTTTTCCTGTTATATTTTTCTTTGGGACTTGACCAGTCTTGGACAGGCTGGTAATGTGGTGGATTAGGTCTATGTTTAGGTTTACCTTGTGACCAAGCCAGAGGTAACCCCCATGTATGCATGAAATTAAGATGCGCACCATGCCATTAACCTTTGCGCCACATCCAAAATGGGGTATTCTTAACAGATTGAGCAGGCTTGAGCGCTCAAGAATCTGGACATGTGCCATGGGAACATATTCATCTGCACCTGTCCTTGGGTTCTTCTGAATTGTAAGGTACTGATCTGGCCTGAAGTGAGGGTATGTCTTACTATCGCCTAGGTTATAATCTACAAATTTAGAAACAGCAGCATATCCTAATAGATGTCCATCCTCGTTTACTCGAGAATCAATCTGTGGAATAGGAACATGAAACTTACCACTCTTGGGAATTTTTACCTCCGGTGCACCATCAACTCGTGGTATGATGTAGTCTGTTGCATTATGAACTTCTTCGTCCAGCTCCAGACTGGATTCTTCTCTTATGTGAGTTTGGCTCCTCATCCCTGTTCGCTTTCCGATCTATGATGAACTTGGTGTGGTCATAGCAGCTGTCAGGCCTCCATGCTTGAATCTTTCCAAAATCACATCAATAGGTTCGTCCTCTGATAGAACCCACTTAGTGTTATACTTTGGATTGGCAATGGCTACAAACTCTGGAAATCACAGCACTCTATAACAAAATTAGCTCTAGACAAGGGAAACTTAACACTGCACTCTATAGCTCTCGGATCTTTGCAAAAGTAACCCTCCCGAATGAATAATTTCTACTTTTATACTAAAGGCGGTAATCCTAGACGCAACGGTCATCTAGACTAAACCCGTCGGTCGTATTAATTGCTTGGACGAGACCACACCCATCATTCTGATCCTCAATAAATGCTGAAATCCGATCAATTTCCCTCGAAACATGTGTGTGCAGGCGTCGGTCTTCGTCGAAGATTTGCCAAATCTGGAAAAATTTATTATGCTGTGCCAAATCTACGGTAAGGTATACCGGTCATTTCCTCATTAACTTCCTGTCAGAAGGTGACTTGACTAGCCCTCTGTCTCGTTACAAAACTGGGTACATGGCACGGAGAAACATCGCGCTGCTGCGATGTCCCACCGCATCACTTTGCTTAAAGCAAACTTACACGTGTCTTTTTTTTTTCCAATGAACCATCCTTATGTGATTCCTTATACTTAGAATACCTGCCGGTGTAGACTAATTCCCGGTGCGATGCCTCCTTTCAGCTACATTGGACATCTGCACAGTCGCGACTTTGAATTAGGGCTAAGAGGTGGAGTGGCTATCACTATAGATCTTAAGCCTACTTCCATTGATCATCGTGGGAAGAAGCTCCCCATTCAGTTTTCTGAGCTGAACGACTCCTCCCTCCGCGACTTGCTGTATTTGATATGGCCCCAATCAATGCGTCTTGAAATTCCTTGGAAACTTAAGAAATTTCTTGTCATAGAGGAGTACTAGGTCTCCAGTCTGAAGAGTCTTACTCTTAATGTGCCTGTCATGGCAAGCTTTTTCTCATTCCTTCTGCACTTTCTGATGGAATCCAGCAATGAATCTATCTTCTTCTTCGGCAAGTAGCTGCACTAGCCTCTCATGCACCGTGTCTGTATCAGCCATTTCAGTGATCTGAGCGATTCTTAAACTGGGAAGGATATACTCCATAGGCATAACAGCCTCCTATCCATACACCAAACTGAAAGGTGTGTGTCCTATAAGTTTCTTGCATGTAGTTCTATATGCCCATAATACAGCGTTAACTCTGAGGTCCCAATCATTCCTTTGGTTGTTGCATATCTTAGTAAGAGCATTTTCTAAAATCTTGTTAAAGGCCTCCACCGTACCATTAGCTTGCGGGTGGTAGGGAGTGCTCTTATGGTGTTGTGTCTGGAATTCTTTCGTCAAGGCCTCAATGGTGCAGTTCAAGAAGTGTGTGCCTTGATCGCTCATCAAAATTACTGGGCATCCAAATCTAGTTATGATGTTTTCAAAAATGAACTGTGCGGCTGTAGCAGCATCACAGTTTCTTACCGCTTTGGCCTCAGCCCACCTGGTTACTCTATTCCAGTGATGATATATATCACACCAGTTCGTTTTCCTGGTGGGTTGATAGGACCCACAAAGTCTATAGACCACTTGTCAAATGCGCGCAATGTAACCTACGGTCGCAGCGGCATTTCATCCCTCCACGAGGGTTTTCCTACCCTCTGGAAGATATCGCAGCATCTGCAAAATTCCGTAGCGTCTTTATGTAATGTAGGTCACCACAATCCTGCAGTCAAAATTTTCTATGCAGTTGTCTTTCCTGCAAAATGACCTCTTGCGGTACCTGAATGTGCTTCTCTGATAATAGCCTCCTTTAAGTGCAGCATCACACATCTGCGCAGGACTTCATCTGGACCTAACTTGTATAACTATCCTGCGATTAGGGTGAAGTCTACTGCTTTAACAACCAAATACCTCTTTTGATGCTTGGTAAACTCCTCAGGTTCCCTTCCTGTATTTAGAAAGTGAATGATATTAGCATAGTACTCATCTGCAACTTGGATAGAAAACAATTGCGCAGCCAGCAAATTGTCCTCTAGATTACTTGGCTCTTCTCCTGAGTCTATTCATGATAGATGGTCAGGTCCAATGTTCAATCTTCTTGGTTTGAAAATGATTTCAAAATCATACTCCTGAAAGAGGAGTAACCATCTGCAGATTCTTCCCCCTAACACTGGCTTATTGACCAGATACTTCAATGTGGAATGGTCAGTAAACATCTTGAACAAGGAACCCAATAGGTAGTGCCTGAACTTCTGTAGTGCATACACCATAGCTAAGCCTTCTCTTTCTGTCGTGGTGTAGTTATTTTCTGTGGTTGACAGCTTTCTACTGGAGTATCCAATAGGATGATCGATACCTCCTTCTCCTGGTTGCGTTAAAACAACCCCTAGTGCAATGCTAGATGCATCCACATGTACATGAAATGGCTTAGTCCAATATGGGAATACTAAGATGGGTGCTGTAACCATCTTCTCTTTAAGTGTATCTAGACTCTACTGGCATTCCTCATTCGATAGGAATTTTACATCTTTCTTTAACAGTTTTTCCATCGGTGCTGTAATCTTTGTGTATCCCTTGATGAATTTTCTGTAGTACCCGGTATGACCAAGTACTGTTCTCAATTGTTTGACTGAGTTGGGTGCTGGAAGATTTACAATGATGGCAATATTTGCGGGATCTACCATCAAGCCTTGTCTACAAACAATGTGACCCAACAAAATACCAAATGGCGCACAGAATATACATTTTTTCAAGTTCAGAGAAATATGGTACTGCCTACATTTCTCTAACATCAGCCTTAAATATCCTATGTGCTTGTCAATTAATCCAAATAAGTCCAATCATCAAAATAAACTTCTAGGAATTTATGGATGTATTCTTTAAATACAGCAACTATTACTCTAGAAAAGATAGCTGGTGCATTCTTAAGACCAAAGGGCATTATCGTATACTGGAATGAGCCCCATTCTGTTGCAAACGTGGTCTTATGGCGATCTTCTGGGTGGATCCTGATCTGGTGATAGCCTGAAAATCCATCAGTGAAGGAGTAGACCTCCTGTCCTCGTACATTGTCTAGTACTTCATCAATGAAAGGTGTCGGGAATGGATCATGAAGCAATGCATTGTTGAGTTTACGTAAGTCGACATAGATCCTGATGTCTCCTTTGGTTTTCTTCTCTTGCACGACCATGGGACTAACCCATTCGCTCTCTTCTATGGGCTCAATGATGCCTACTGCTAGCATATTATCGATCTCATCCTTAACTTTTTCTTTGTAGCGTGGATTTAATCTATATGGACGCTGCTTGACTAGTCTAGCATCCTCTTTCAATGGTATCCTCATTACTCCCAGGTCTCTGACTATTCCCTTCATCTCTGTGAATTTGGTAGGAAATAGGTCTTAATAGTCATGTAACAAGTCTGCAATCTGTCCAACTATTTCATCGGTCCAATAGTCTCCAATAGAGGAAAACATTGGTTTTGTGTCTGTGCCAATATTGATCTTTTTAATCTTAAGCGGATCTGTGATTTCTGGAGTTTGTAGCTTCGGTCCATCAACATTGCGAATCCCTTCTGACTCTGGAATGTTGATGTTGCAAGGATCCTCATCCTCCTCCTCTGGTTTTGATGCAAAATTATAGCACTCTAGCACCTCTTCTAACTAAATGGCCCACTCGGGTTGAGTTTGTACCGATAGTGTACAATCCTCAAATATCTTAATCTTTATTACATGTAGGGCCTGATCTACATTTGGATACTCATAGTCAAAAGTGAAGGTGAGTAGAAAGCTGTCTATTAGAAGTGGCCATGTAGTCATTCCCTTGCGCAATTCAGTCTCTGTGTACCAGTTCCGTGGAACTGGGTCTAAAGTGTGGATGAATCGGTGAACCCATTCATCCTCAGGAATGTCCCCAAGCCTGTTCACATGTTTGACTGTGTGTCCTGGGGTAACTTTCTCCTGTGTATCACTGCTGGAGATATTCTCTGTCGATAGAGAATATGATCACCATCAATCTCTTAAGATCATCCCATGATGCGATATTCTCTTTATTTGCATAGCACCATCTTGCAGGAGTGGCTCGTACTACAAGGTCCATAGCTGCAATTCTCTGCTCATGAGGGATTTGTTGTTCAAACTATATGAGAAAGTCCTGGACATATGTTAGACTATGAAATGATGGAATCTCGTTGATCTCTACGCCAATCCATCGCAGTGACTTAGTCATATACGCACATCTACATGCTGAGACTTCGTAAAGTCTGTTCCGCCAGTTCTCTAGACCAACATCCAAATCCGATGCGCATGAGCTATCACATCGCCAACTAATGTTCCCTTCTGCGGTTGGATTGATGTAGTCGCTCTGTTTCGCAGTCATCTGATAAAGGTTGTCCATGTTACGTACCTCTTCCTCTGCTCGGATAGGTTCAATATATCTAGGACCCTGAAGAGGATCTAACGGTGCGATGACCCCGATCTGCACGTCCTCAAAGGTCATTTGTCTTCTCTTTAAGTCGATAACAGCCATGTTACCGATCACCCAATCAATGCCTAGTAGTGCTGGATATGGTCTACTATCGCCAATAATTTCTATAACTTCAAAGTCCGCAGAGCTGCGAACTCCATTAATGTCGACTGGCACCTACGATAATCGACCCAACGGTGATACCCTCTATTGATTAGCTAATCTGAGGTGGATAGGCGATCTAAATAACTTAGGGCTACCCATCTATTCCCATGTCTGTTAGTCAGAACATTTACCTCTGATCCTATATCTAGCATGACCTCGTCCATTTCAAATTCTCCAACCCGTGTTGTGAGTCACATCTCTCTTCCTGTTCTTGTATGTCCCCTAATGCTATGAATAGCGCACTGTGCACTTCTCATGGAAGAAGATGGTTGACACTGATCTATGATGCACTGAAGTTCTGCTCATTTCTCACGAGTTTTAAACAACTATGCAGGAAGGATTGTACACTTCCTGCTAACTCGTCTTCATCGCAAGCGTCGGATGTGGTAGCCTGCGATGTATGGTCAGGGCTAACACCACAAGGTGCTTGCTATGGTACACCCCTAGATGGTAGTACCTACGATCCTGATTGCATAGAGTCATCAAAGAGAGTCTTAGCTTTGTGAAATGTCTATTTTTTCTTTTGTAGGTCAAGTGGTGTTTCTTTGTTAGGAGATTTACATACCCACTCTTGACCTGTGGTCTTTTCAGTAACCTGCGATATCTCATTGGTGGAAATACCACTGCGAGTCACAATGTTGACTCTTATTTCTCGTTCTTCCTGCTCAAGAGAAATAAACTGGATGTTTTGGTGTACTACTGGCTTAGGTTCTCTGATATTAGCAATCAAGGTAGGGCAGTCTTCTATAGCGTGATCATAAGATTTGCAATAGTTACATGTGGTGGTAGGGCTCTGACAGTCCCTAGCATAATGTCCTACAACTCCACAGTTGTAACAAGTGACTGGTCCACAACCATGGCCAAAGCCTCTGAATCCTCCTCTTCCTCTGAATCCTCCTCCACGGCCACCATAAGCCAGATCATGCTATGGTCCTACTGCTGGACCCTGTGTTTCTGATTGGACTCTATACAGGTCTTTCTTTGCTCCTACCATGAGATCATAGGATCGGCAATCGTGTTCATCATGGCCTACTGACTTACAAAAGACGCAGTATAATTTTTTAGGGGTCTACACGTACTTCTGAAGTAGAGGGCACTAGTGAGGTAGATGTCCTCTTGTTTTGCATATTTCACACCACGGCCCATGGGTCTGTGGTAAGGGGTTAGGAGCCCTGGTTGCTAGATATTATACAAAGACTGGACAGTTATCTTTAGTATGGCCTTGTGCTTTACACTTTACACACCAAATTTCTTGTGCAACCTCTTTCCCTTTCTTAAGTTCATGCATCTGTATCGTGAGATTAGCCAACTGGTTTTGTAGATTTGTCATACCTATGCTAGTTTCAGCTAGAGGTGAATCCTCTAGTTTCATCGCCATCTCCAACGCATCATCCTGCATCTGGATTTTCTATTGCATTAATGGTAGTCTAATGTGAGGGAGCAGTGCGGCAATAAACCATTCCTTATGCTGCTCCGGCGCAAAATCAAAGCTTACTTGGTCTATAAGGGATTTAAATTTCTGATCGAAGTCCCACACTGACTCTGTAGGTAGCTGTTTGATGTCTTTGAGCTCTGTAATGCACTGTGACTCAGACTTAGGTTTCTTAAACTCTTTAATCATGGTGGTCCTAACCTAGAAAGTGTTCTGGGTACCACTGAGGTATACTTCATATACCATGTTAAGGCTCGTTCTCTCAGTGTGGTGACCAACTGTACAAGTTTACTATTATCATCATTGATTGTTTTAATGGTCCACACGGCTTCACATAGAAACCAATGCTGCCCTAGGTCCTCTGCCCCTGTACCATTAAATATAGGTAGCTTCATATCATCCCCCATTCTATTTCTATGTGGTGGATGTTGATTTGTTGTGTTACTACCACTTGGCGGTGTAGGTGGAGGTGATGTAGCGGTAGTGTGTACTATCTGTGAGCTACTAGATGGAGTTCCTATCGGATTTCTCTGAGTCCCGATCTATTTCTGTGGGGTATAAGGGTGGTAAGGGATACCCCCTTCTGTTATGTCTGTATGGTTATGACTCCGTTGTCTAGTACTATCTGAACTGTCTTCAAATATGGGAGATCTGAAATCTGCTTTGTATTTCTTTCCACTACGTGTACGTCCAATGTCATCAAAATCACTTTCAAACTCTTGTAACATTACTATCTTTACTTATTCATCTGAAACTAGATCCATTCTTCCTTTTTCATATAATAGCATCTTAATGGACAAGTTTAAAGATTTTAGGTACTTACTGCGATATCCTTTGAAGAAGTACCGTTCAGCCTCGCTGAAGCTTTTTCTCTGGTCGACTGCAAAATCTGTAACAAAGCCTTCTAGAACACTCGCAAGCCAAAAGTCTACTGTCCTCGTAATGGGATTATCAACGTTCTTCACAGTCTGAATCAGCTCTGGTGTCTAGATAATGTTTCTTTTCTTCTTGAATATGTTCTTATCAGTCAACTTTGATAGCCAGTCGTAAAGCTTGTTTCCAAAAGGTCGCAAAAAATATCGCATGCAGGTCTGTAACGATATGTTTTTGTAACCAGTCCTCTGTACTCAATCTAGGACTCTTTTTCTGTCATTCAGCAAACTCTTTCTGGTTAGACACAACCCACTCATTGAGTTCATCTCTAGTAGGATTCCAATAGAACATCTATGTTCAGTTTGTTCAAAACCGACAACGAAACCATTTGTTGGTCATCTAGGCAGACCTGAGTTTACTATAATGAACCAACAACACCCCTAGCTCACTGGACCTTTCGGCAACAGACCGCGGAGCGGCCTGAAGTCTCACTTGAAGTGATCCTAATGGGTTGGTCGAGGACTCAAGTGTCTCGACCAGGTTCTATATGGCATCCTATGTGCATCTCGTAGCTCTTCTTAGCTCACGAGACCACTCTTTCCTCTCTGTGCAGTTCCTCTTGCTTGCAATGACTCCAACCTCTATCGCATCACCTCGTTCGGGGCAACATGTAACCCTTTCCTTTTCTAGATCCTTCACCGCAACGCACCTCAGCTCCTCTGCTAGTGCGATATCGCCTCCGTGTGATATCCTACCGCTGCGACTCGGTGTACCTAGCTTTATTGGTGTTCACCTACCAGAAACAATATGCAGAGCTGTCTTATACTGTGACTCTTAACTGTCTTAAGGGAAACTTAGACAGGATCTTATACATAATTCTTAAAGACTTCAACTTGCATTTATCCTATTATTATGCTATGAACTGAATAACATACACATACATATATTTTCTGTAAGCAATGTTCATGTAAAGAATGACAGATATAACAAGCAAATACAATCACATGAATCAATCACACAACACGCAGATTTTACGTGGTTCACTTCCAGGGTGGAAGTTACATCCACAGAAATATGTTTCTATATTATAACTTGAAAGAGGTACACAGTTCTGCTGCACCGCATATGCAGCTAGAGATCTTCTGGGTAACTCCGAACTCAGCCTGGAGCCCTTCTCTCTTAGATCTCTTCTCTAATCTCTATATTGTCTCCTTACAATATACTCTCACTCTCCCTCTCTCTCTCTGTCAATCCCTATGGATTGTTACAATACAAAATAACAGTAAGCTAACAGAATACTGATAATCTGACTAGATGGATGGCCTAAAATGCACAAAATGCCAACCTTTTACAATATAAAATACATCCCTTTATAGGAGGCCCGAAGGTCTCACCATTACAACACTGTGGGCCTGTCCCAATAGTAACCCAAACCCTAACTAGTGACAGTCGACATATCTGTACTTGGGGTAGCCTCTTTCCGTCACACCACTGCTCTCTGCAGTCTTCCATGCTTCCCAACGCTGACCATGGCTACTATGCACTGATTCCCATCTTCTGTCCTTCGTCTTCAATACCTCGGCCTCGTTGCTCCTTTTCCTTTATGAGGGTAGCTGAGCCCTCCTGTCTTCGCCGCTGCATTTAATGTAGTGGTTGAGCTCTCTCTTCTCGGCCGCTCAGGTACTGTCGTCTTCTTTGACTTCTCTGTTCCAACAGTCACGGTTTTCGGCTCTGCTCTGCAGCTAGAAACATGCTACAGCGTCGTAGCTTCACCTTATCTCTTCGTCTTCACCAAACTGTCTATCCACGAAAATAGAAGCTTTTCGTGTAGCTGCGGGAACCTGCTCCAATAGTCCCCTAACACTTACTTGTGGCTCCTCCCTGAGCCACTACCAACAGGATTCTCCTGCTATAGCTTCTCCTTGGCTTCCTGCGAAGTGCGCTGAAGCTTGTCCTGAAGTCCTGCGGCTTCGTTTTCCATAGCTGCGACATGCTCTTTTGCTAAGTCAAGCATAGATTGACTAATACCTGAGTCTTCTACTACATCAATTTCACCTTATCTCTTCGTCTTCACCAAACTATCTATCCGCCAAAATAGCAGCTTTTCCTATAGCTGCGGGACCCTGCTCCAACAGTGGTTTCGAATAAGACTTTTCAACTATTATCTACTATGATAATAAGAGAACCATTCGAATATGAAATGATCCAATTTAGATACAGTGAACCAATCACATTGAGATCCATATGCATTACATCAGACAGCTTGTGCATGATGGCACCATTGATCTACTCTTCTTTGCATCTTCAAAACAAGTAGCAGACAGCTTCACCAAAGTTTTTTGTGAGAATACCTTTAGCGATTTCAAATCACTGCTGGGGATTGCTGATCATGCTATGAAGCATGATTGATGACAATATTTCCAAAATTTTGTTTTTTCCTCTCCATGTTTAAGGGAGGATTTTCCCACTGGGTTTTCGCCTCTTTACTTGGTTGTATGGACAAGCAATATGTAAATGGTGACTAAGATTTGTTTCTAGGCCCTATAGTTTTCTAATATTTACTCATAAAGTCAGGCTTAAGGGGGGATGTTAGAATAATCGACCCATAGTTACCTACCTTAGACATTTATTTTAATTATTTTTTTCTTAATACCTAGTTTCCTAGATTCCATTCTATGCTAGTTTCCTTCTACAAGTCCTAGAAATCAACACATGCTAAAAAAAATACTATCAAAACCTAAGTTCAAACACAAATAAAACACTACAAAAAATCAATATGACAAGACCTTCCATGAATTCTTAGGAAGGAAGCAACAGATTCTTGTTTGAAATATATAACCATCGACATAATTGACATGACGAATATCGACCATTCCACAGACATCACAATGATCTTGACACACGCAGACATAAATAAGTTCTAATGGTCCAATAAATTAATAATGATCATCGAGATACAGATCACAAAATATAACATGTATTAAAAGAATGCTCGACAGACCATCCTTCACAATCAAATCGTCCATTAACACAACAATTAATACCTCCATCTACTACGTCTCCACCCACTCCAATTACTTCCATTGTAAATACCACACCAGACAAGATTCATACCTAATTCTTTGAAGAGGTAGAGAACCAGAACAACCAAATCCCTGACACTAAGTTACCCACTTGTGAACCAAAGAATTCAATCAACATAATGGCACCCAAGAAAACAAATACAATATATGCAACCAAAAAAAAATAAAGATATAGAAAATGCTATCACTCCTTTGGTACAACAACTAAATAACATTCACAGTGTGAAATTCATAAAAACATCATGGACAAGAATATGGAATGAAATCAAGGATTGGGTATACGAAAATGGAAAAATGGCGAAGCAATCTCAAAAACTAAGCACAAGGTAAATCCTCATTTGTATGAATGTTCCTCTAATGTAGATATTTGTGGGAAAAAAGACATAATTTCATAGTTCATTGTTAGCATATATCACAACGGTAAGTTATATTTTGAGATGTTTGTCAAAATGTATGGTGACATGATCGACATGCTTACCGTTTTGTCGGCTAGAGGAGAACCTGTACCTATGAGGTCAAACCTAGGCCTAGAGGAAAAACTAATAGGAACAGTGGAATGAAAGAGTTCATAGGGCTTAATAATCAACCAAACCCAATATACCACACCAAAGATAGTTGCGAAGATTATTTATACAAGTTTGACAAGCACAAGATGAGGTTCTGACTTAAAACTCATAATGTTAGAAGAAGTGCATAATATATCATAAAAAGGGAAACTCTACCAATGGGAAGAACACCTAGAAGAAATAATCAAGCACAATTGCAAAAAATTATAGGAGGAGGGAACCCCAATCAGATATCTTTCATTAATAATTTGGATTGCAATGTACCATCTTCGACTAGTCGAAGATCAGGAGTTCAATGAACCAAAAATAATTTTCTTGTGTAATTTCAAGTATTTTTCAATAGTTAGTTGCTGACTAGGATCAAATACGGCCAAGATTTAGTTTGATACTTGGTTCGAGAATTTAAAAATTAAAATGACAAGATGGAGGGTACCATAAAATATCTAACGATGTCTTCCATCGAATTCACACATTCTATTAGAATTAGAGCATACATCGGTTCGGTATCTACAGGGGACACAAGGAAATATTGATCCCCTCGACTTCTATCCATGAATCGAAGAAATATTTGTTGCGCTCAATCAACAGTATAACACTAATTTATACATACCGTCGATAGAAAAAAAATTCAACCAACCCATAATCAAACCTCTAACTGATCAAGAAAAAGAAGAGGATTATGAAATTTGAATTAATATTAGAAATTTTACTCTTTATTACACCATCACAGGAGACATCAACCCTCTAGGGGTCTCCATACCACCAAAAACACTACAACAGGATGAGGAAGCAGTAGTGACAAATGAAGGTACCCAATTTGACATCTCTCTTCTCGAGTATGCAATGACAAAGGAAAATATCCATCAGCTACCCGATGAGCTATTTAGGGTGCAACAAAAAATGAAGAACCCAGTGAGGAGAAATGGGAAGCACAAGATTATAATTCAAGAACCATCAGAAGATGAAAATGATGAGTTATATGCTAGCGCATCATAGATTCTGGAGGATGCTTCCAAGAATAAGGTACCAGTTGATGAACAATTTTGGAAGTTCATTGTAGAAGAGGAAAAGCATAGACAATCAAAATCAAAGAAATAAAACAAAATTGCCCACCTGTTGTTGATCTAGTCGACCTCACTCACACCCCACCACCACCATCCCCAACTCAAATTATCGAATAATTTTTACCAACTTTGATATCGATTACATAGACAACCATCATAAATCCATAGTTACAGTCATTACCTATACCTCTCCGTGCTCGACTCGACAAAGAGAATGACCTTCAGGACTTTATAAACAAATTTTCATCCATTTTCACCAATGTTAAGAAAATAATGATAATGAAACCATTTATCGCTTCAAATGATGCACAATAAATTTTATCCATTCCACCAAATCCCAACGAACCGCAAAATTCTACACTAGAAGCACAACTCATGGGACATATTCAATCTACTTTCCTGAGAAACCCAGATAAAACCAATGAAATTGTGGTAGAGAAAATCTCTTCATTCATTCCACACCCCACTGGAAACCCACCACTTCTTAAGCCTTCGTTGAAGAAGTCTAACCTTACATTTTTTAAGATATTGTTGAAGTTATCAACCCAGTAGAACCAACAAAAATGAGCCAAGAAATGGTAGAAAATGTTGAATTTATCTAAGCCGACGAAATTTTTGAATCACATGAAATTGTCAAAATTACTGTACCGAAAGATTCCATCAGGACTTCAATTCCATCAACATCTAAATAACCACCACTACCCTCACTAACACCACCCCCCATACAATCAGTACCTATCAATGTTCCACCGAAAATTCATTCACCAAATCCTGTTTCACCTAATTTACCTACAGAGAAAATACATATCACACCTCCACCGAAAGAATATAATCAAACATAAAGTATATATCAATAGAAAAGGAGAAGAAAACAAAGAAAAGAAATAAAAGAAAAGAAGAAGAAAAATAAAGAGCACCAGGAAAAAAGAAAAAAAAGAAAAAAAGAAAAAAACAACAGTGTTAACAACATATACTCTCAGTAATCCATGTAGCTCAATTAGGGTCGACGACATCAATCAAAACACATAAGGAAACAGAAGAAGAGTTAAACTTGTTAGTATATGCAATCAATAAATAGTCGAGGAGTTGAAGAGAGAAAAATAAAGAACAATTGAAGAAAATAAAGACAGAGAAGACCGAATTCCTAAACAAGTGTGAAAATCTAGTGAAGCAATTCATCACAATCCCATATGGGGTCGACATAGAAAAAACATTGGACAAATCATATGAATTGTTTGAATGTTTTTTGTCAAAAATTCAAGAAAAGTTCCATTAAAGACAATAGGATCAAGCAGAAGAGAGCATTGTTATATAGAGAAATCAGTATACAACATTTTCAGTAGCCTACAACTTGTTGAAACATTACATTACATAATCCATAGTAACAATAGAGGTCGTGAGAAAATGGTATGCACTATGAACAAGTATTTTAAAAAATACAGGAGACTAATGAACTCATTAGATCACTTCAGAATTGTCAAGCAAGCACTGAAGCAATGGCGCAAATGATTCATGACCAAGTCGTGTTAGAAATGGAAACACTAGAAAAACTAGAAAAAGAAAGAGAAAAATTGGATTAGTCATGCCAGGTCAAGATAGTCACTCTCGACAAGACCATACCACATATGAAAAGACTACTTGTAGCTGCCGAGTAAAAGAAACAAATGTTGGGGACCAACAAGACCAATATCCTTAGCATAGATATACATCAAAATGTATAAAACTTGTTGACTCTCTCTTGGAAAGAATTCAAACATCAATTATCAATCACTACATAAGATATTGTGGAGGTATTCATACAACAAAAACCATCTATCCAACATCATAGTCAATAAACAATCATTACATACCTACTCAAGACATAGATTGTCACCTCCTTGTTTGTTCAGGATGAAGAAAGATTTGTGTTAGGGGAGATGTTGGAGGAGCTAGTCAGCTAATATGACTAGACTCGCTAGTCGACTAACTGTATATTAGGTCGACCTCATAGGTCATGTCAGTTGGTTGAGCCGACATGTAGTTTCTATAACGTTTTTACAAACATATATATAGGTCGTTCATCTAGATAGATACCCATTTCGGTTTATTGTATGAACCCATATGTGTTCTTGAGTAATATAATATGTTATTCTATCTACCATTCTTGTTTCTTGTTTTGTTAATGTTATGTGATTATGTATGTGTATCATTTGTAATCTTAGAATTTTATTGATTACAACACTCGTTAGTGTAACTTTGCAGTTAATGGTCTTTCCACTTCTTATATTGATGTTCAATGTACTTGTGCGGATAGAACTCCTTTCGAAGATATGCGGAAAAGTTATCCCTTCTTTATATGGGGTCTACTTCTTGTTCCATCCTTGTTGGTAGATTATCCCACCAGAAGTGCAAGGAGGTTGACATATTTAAGGATGAAATGGTGATATTTTCTGCTTAATAGAGTTGATTCATCAAGTAGTAGGATAACAAAGTAAACTAACTAACCAAAAAAAATAAACAAGTCTCATAACTTAATTGATGACTTGGACCTTCCTTATACTCGGAATTTATTTTCAGATTAGATCTTGTCTCTTAGAGATAAGTCAGTAAATGGAACAAGTAACTAACCTAAGGGTAATCACATAACTGAGAGAGAAATATAAACTGTTGTAGGATAGGGTTAGACAATTATAGTAAGACACACGGTAACTAAAGACATCCAAGGTCAACCTCAAGATGTTAACCAAGACATCCAACAAGAGTCCAACTAAGAATGGAAGCCTAAAGAACTTAACAATAGTGGAGGGAATCCTTATAAAGATGAAAACAACACAAAAAGACCATTAACAATCTAGTGTGTTAAGATTTTAAAATTTGTTGTGCCAAAACAAAAGGATCATTGAAAGAATAACAAGCATAACAGAACAAATATGAACACAAATATTTATCATGGGAAACCCTTATGGGGATGAAAACCCAACAAAACGTCCTTGATATAGAATTCAACCAATTATAGTGTAAGACCCGAAAAATAAGACTTGACTACTTTCTCCTCCTCATATGGACTACTCCTTCTCTCTCTAGTGATTTTTCTTGAGTGTTCACTGTGTCCAAATGAGGGAGATGCATCACCTATTTATGCTGATCACTTGAGAATCCTAATAACCCAACAGGGCCAATTTTTCCTCA
Organism: Pseudotsuga menziesii; assembly: GCA_001517045.1. Taxonomy (NCBI): domain Eukaryota; kingdom Viridiplantae; phylum Streptophyta; class Pinopsida; order Pinales; family Pinaceae; genus Pseudotsuga; species Pseudotsuga menziesii. The sequence goes on from LPNX010667139.1 coordinate 490,448, forward strand.
CAACCAGGGCCGACTGGCCTTAAGAGACTCAAAATAACATTTTAATAATACTTTTGTGCATACTATTGACCCGACTTACAATAAAGGTTTTACCTCAAGACTTCACACGGACAATTACATCAATGGCATCCCTAATCGTAGGAACAACATATTTGAAAGGGATAATAATAATAATAATGATGATGATGATGATGATATTGATATTAATAATGATAATAAAAAATAGAGTGTCTTCCATAGTTACATTTCTTTAACACTCCTTCTTAACAAGAAAGGTATTCTATAACAACAGTGCCAAAAACAACATATGTGCAACTGATTGTTAAGTCAATATGTCATAGGAATTTTTCAACAACTATATCATCATCACCATTCATGGAGTATCATCATCATGGAGAATCATCATCGTGGATCATCATCAACATGAGCATATTCATGAGCCTTATCATATCGAACATCATCATCTTGGATCATCATCACGAACATCACATCACATAATAATTTTTACCATCACATCACATTATCATCTTGAGAATAATCATCATGAGAATTACATCATGTCATCATCTCGAGCATCATCATCATGAGCATCACATTGCATCATCATATCAAGGAAGCATCATTATATCGAGTATCAATATACAAACAATATACAAACACAACACAACATCCAAAATTTAATGCATTATCACCCACAACATGAAAAATGATGGAATCTCATCGTCTGAAAATGAATGTCGGACCACATCGTCTTCAAATGAATGCAAGTTAGTATGCAAGTGAATCCCATGACACATCATTTGAAAATGAATGAAATATTTTCCAGAAATGAATTCCAGACCACATCAACATATGTAGGAACTTTGATAAACTTGGCTGACCTTCTCTGCACTGGCATACCACTACTAAAATGGGCTGCCATCACATCACCAATAACAATCTCATCATCACTCCTCTTTCTATGGAGGTCCTTTTGGACTACACCAAGCTTTTCTAAAAAAATTCAAACTTTAAATGAGACAAAGGCTTAGTCAACACATTTGCAACTTGTTCATCTGTAGGAACATACTGGAGCTTCATAACTCCTCTATGCACCATATCCCAGATGTAATGATATTCTATTTCTATAATATTTGACTTATCATAAAATACTAGGTTCCCTATTAGGTTGATGCAAATATGGTTATCACAATAAATAATAGTGTCATCCATCTTGACCTCAAACAATCCTTCCAATAATTTGTGAATCCATATTGCTTTTCTACAATATGAGCATGCTACAATGTATTCGACCTTGCATTTATTGAGCGCCACACTGGTATAATTTCTAGTAATCCATGAGATCACACCTAATACCAAATTGAAATAACATCCTAAAGTGCTCTTTCTATATTCAGCACTTCCTTCCCAATCTAAATTAGTATCGCCATACAATATGAACTCACTATCAAATGCATATATGAGTCCATAATCCAATGTACCATTTAGGCACCTCATCACATTTTTTGTTGAAACTAAGTGAACATGTCATGGCTCCACCATATACTGAATCAAGGTGTTTACAACAAAACATATATATGGTATTGTATTTGTCAAATATATTAGTGAGCCAATGATCTGTTTGTATAGTGTGGCATCTACTCTTTTTGAAGAGTCGTCATTGAGGATCTTCAAGTTAGTCACGATCGAGGTGTTCATTTCATTGCAATCCAAAATTCCAAATATATTTAGGATCTCAACTGTATACTTTCCTTAGTTTATGAAAATATCATCTAGGAACTTCCATACTTTGAGACCTAGTAAGTAATGCATCATGCCAAGGTATTTCATCTCAAATTATGCACAATATTATTCTTACATTTTTTTATGATATTCTCCTCTCCTGTCAAGAATAGATCATCCACATATAATAGTAGTATCATGATCCCATCATCTACAACCTTATAGTAAAGTTTGGAATCTACTTTTCTTTTGGTAAATCCCAAGCTCATCAGGAAGCTATCAATTCTTCCATACCATGTTATGGGTGATTTCTTCAAACCATATAATTATTTATTCAATCTAGGGTAAAAGCATGGTAATGCTCACATTTTCCCATTTTGTACAATGACCTTTTATAACAGATAATTAACTAAATATATAGAAGTCCATTAAGAATTAGATAATGGTGTAATGAAACAAAAGTTTTCATTGTGAATGAGCTTTTATATGGTATTTTTTTCATATTAAGAAAAAACAATTTTATCTTATTCATTTCATTTTCTTTAAAGGTCATTTATTACTATTCCAGCATCTGATAAGTACACACAAAACTGTGACCCCCGCTAACTATCTTCATTTATTTTTTTAATTCCATTTTTTTTGAACAATTTTTTTAGAGACACTTTTAAGATTGTTGTACAATATTTAAATTTTATTTTATGATATATTTTAATTAATTTTACATTATTAATATAAATAATAATTTTTATGTGTACGTAAAAGCGTGACCCAAAAAAAATCATTTTAAAACTTTAAAATCAATATTTTTTTATATGAATACGAAAATAATATACAAGTGATTGTTAAAATTATTTTTAATAATTTGTATTATTTTTTTTATTACATTTATAATAACAGAATATATTTATTTTTCTGCAAAGTGAGACACATTACCATGCTTTTACCCTCTACATACATGTATCTTCTTTTCATGTGTCTCATAACCCGATGGTTTATCAATATACACTTTTTTTTCTATGACATTGTTTAAGAAGGTTTCTTTTAAGTCCATTTGGTGTAGTTTCCATTTCATCTTGGCTTCCAAGGAAATGATAGTTATGATTGAAGTATATATTTCTACTTGATAAAAAGTATCTTCATAATCAATCCATTCATTTTGAGAGAATCCTCATGTGACAAATACTTCTTTGAACATTTCAATACTACCATCTATTGAATGCTTTGTCTTGAAAATCCATTTTGAAGAGACCCAAATTTATTCTTCGATCTTGGAACCATGTCCTATAAATCGTTATTTATGATAAACTGGTATTCTTTGATCATGCAATCCATCCATTCCTTCTTCTTTAAATGTTCTTTAATACATGTGGGTTCTTCATAAAAAAGGTTGCACATCAGTGCCGCATAGTTGGAGTAGAGTCTTGGTGTCTTATTTCCTTCTGGTGCATCATATATTTCCTCTTATCGAATTATATCAAGATCCCGAGATGGTCATCTCTTTGTTGAAATCATCTCATGGGGTGTTCCATGGGTCTTTAGGGTTCTTCTGTTTCCTGAGCTTTTGGTATGATTTATTCTTTGACATGTTTAACTGGTGCTTTATTGGATTCTGTAGTTCTAGGAGTATCCTACTCCTCTTCATGATATTGATTTGCATATTTCTTTCTAGATTTGCTGAAAGCTGAATCTTCATCAAATGTGACATATGTGCTAATATCAATATGATGAAAAACTAGAATGTAGATTCTGCAATCCTTTCAATGGAAACTGCATCCAACAAATATCCTTTTCTTTCCTAAAGGGTGCAATTTTTATCTTTTATCATTGGGAACATGTAAGTAAACATGACAACCAAATATATTTAGGTGGTTTACTTTGAGATTCTCACCGGTAAACATTTATTCTGGATTTTTTTCCTAAGAGCACCGTGGGATATTCTATTATGCACATGGATTGTATTCCTCACTTGTTAAACCCATAAATGCATAGGTATATATTGATCAGGGATCATTTATTTGAATTCTTCCATGATAGATCTATTTTTCCTTTCTTCCACTCCATTACGTTGACGATTATAGGGTGTAGTAAGATCCCTCTTAATCCCAGCTTCTTTATAGAAGTAATTTAATTCATTTTAAGTGAATACTCCTCCATTATCTAATCTCAAGGTCTTGATGTTATTTTTAGAGAGATTCTTGATGATAAAATTGAACTCTTTGAAAATTTCAAATTCTTCGTATTTACCCTTCAAAACTATATCCAAGTCTTACAATAGTAATCATAAAAAACAAACGTAATAAACATATGCACTTAAGGAAGTATCTCACATCAGTCCACACATATATGAGTGAACAATATCCAAGATCCCCTTTGATTTACTATTACTGCTTGGAAATGGGTTCTTGGTATTCTTGTAGAAATAACAACTCTGATGCCATAAAGAAATTGAGGATTAATACAATGTGTAAGAATAAGATATGGATATAGATACAAATAATTCTCATAAGCATGCACAAGGAAAATAAAGAGAATAATAATGAGACTGAATCAAATGAATAAGTGAAGAATTAATAATTGATTATTGAATCAATGAATTGATTAATCATTACAATAGTAATACATCGTTATCTCTTGCTATCTCATAAATAAGGCTTACTAAATATGATAAGCCCCCATAAGTGACTAAACAACTTTCCAACTCTATGAAATACCTATATAAATCATGAGTGATTTTTCATGAGTAATGGAAAAATATGTTAATCTTGGAATTCAGAGAGAAAATCATGGAGGATGGGTTGGCGACAAAAAATAGTAGTTTTCTAGTTCACTAGCTTTACCTTATCCACTATAAGGAAGGAAAAAAGTAGGATAAATAAATAATATAAAGGAATCCATAGTTTCTAATTATGGTAGTTAATAAAGTGAGTAGGCTCTAACCAGAATCAGGACAAAGGAGCTCTTGGGGTATATATGGAAAGTGTTGACCAGGTGGTGCAAGTGGATGACAACTATCTAGTCTAGTGGATAGGAAATTAATCAGAAATGATTAAAGATTGTTATACTAAGTATGGAGTGGGCTTATAATATCCCAACACCCCAATTTAATTATTAATTTATGATGAAATATATAAAATAATCATAATTATAGATGCATATAGGGCCCAACAAAAAGGCTATAGTCACCCTTGACAATTATTTATGTCCACAAAATTGAGGAAAGAAGCAAAACTACATGCAGGAAATACTCCTTCAATAAAGGACAAGGAACATAATTTGAACAATATGTATTTATATTCACTTGAATGAGTTGAATAAATTCTTTCTAGTGAAATACTTTGATGAAGAAATCGAGAACTCCATGATCATGCGCTAGAGTGTAGAATCTGCAGCAAAGAAGAGGAGAGACTCCTTATAGCTCATCATATGATTAAGTAGGAGAATTATATAAATTTTTATTTATGATTTCATACTATGATATGAAAAAAAATCTAAAAATGAAAATATATATGTTCATACTCCTTCCCAAAGAGTAGAAAAGTCAACACATTCAGTTCCTTGTATAGCTGCAAAATAGTGATGTGGATCACGTATATTTCTTCCAAACTGATATAGTACCTTCCCAAATATGAAATGATGATAAATATAATCTGATATATCATAAATATTATCATATGAAGGAACAAAGAAAAAAGATTCAGTGTCTCTATGAGGATATAGGGATAGAGTAGGAAAATTTTGAGCAACTGGGAAAAGCTTATGAGTGTAAAAATTTGAATGATGGATGGAATTGAGATCTGAACCATATGTTTTTATAACATATCCAAACATGTGTAATATGATTCCAATTATTACTAACTTCTTGGATAACCAACCAATGAAATATAGACAAGACTTAAAACCATTAGATATAAGCAACATTGCCTACGAAACCAATGAGGAATCAACTAGTGAACATGGGGTTTGTATAGTATTAGGAGTATTCATAGGTATGGTAGATGGTATAGATGATTTAATAACATGCATATCAGCCTAAAAATATTCTTCTAAATAAGAATTATAATAATTTGAATAGAGTGAGGAAGAGCCTTTTAAAGACAAGTTAGGATCTTGTGAAAAATCACAATCATTGGGAGATGAATCTAGTAGACTGATAGGTGGATGATTCAAGAGAGAAACCTATATTTATGATTATTATAAATATGTAAATTAATATATATCAGATATGTGAGTAAATTATTTAAATATGTAAATTAAGGCATAGTTTATATCACCTTGGAACTGTGCACTATGACAGTGTTTTGAGGATTCAACAAGTTTCTCTAGCTCATCTAGAACATCAATGTTATGATTATCAAGTAATTGAGACATGATGTAAAAATTATTATTGAAAAAATTATTCTCAGCTTGAAATCCCTTTCTGTAATAAGAACACTTGTATTTTATCCCTTTCTTCTGATCTTTCTTCATTAAACCTTCATCAGTAGGCTTCGAACATTCATATTCATTATCTAACTTTGACTTCTTCTCTTTCACTATTTGATTCTCTTTTGATCTTTCATTCTTGATTTTTTGAACTATGAGAGAATGATACTTTCCCTTCTAGGATATCATATCACACATATGCATCAATTTATCTTTATCCTTTGTCAACTAATCAAAGAATGTACTCAAAGAAGGAATTTTGCAATTAGAAATAACAATCCTAGTAGCATGAAAAGTAGACACAAAGATTGAGTATTCAAGACCCAATTTTGATAGAATAGAAAGAATCAATTGGTATTCCTTCTTATCAATCCTACATTTCTTGAGAAATTGAACAAGTGACTTGAATTTGGTGAAGACACCTTCAATAGAATCGGAACTACTTGGAGTCAATGAGAATAACTCATTGTCCAACTGATGTTCCCTTATCGCATCTTGTAGTCGAAAGAGCGACTCAAGTTTGGTCCATTCTTTTTTTGGAATTTTCAAACCATCTATATGGAATATTATATCAGGAAATATAGAGAGGCAAAACGATCCATAGGCTTCACCTATTATTCCACTTAGATTTCTCAACAATGGCATGAGGCTCATTCTCCAAAGCTAAAGTAACTTTCTATAGTCCCTTACTGTGCAATAGAATGCCAATTTTGGATTTCCATTCATAATAGTTGAATGGATTTAGCATTATATATTGAGAGGAGGGACATGCTAAGAATTTGATGTGCACATGAATATACTCTTTGCAACTGGAAAAAATAAAAACTAGGAGAAAAAATCCTAAGCTCAATTCAAGCTCTTCTTCGGAGAGGGATAGGAAAGTGAATGTGCTCTGATGTAGAGCAGTGATTGTTAGCACTAATTATTTTTTCAACGGTTGGTGTTGTCTCTTTCTAAATTTCAATGTTTTATTGGTGTTTTGGACATGAAAATCTATTGAATATGATGTCGTTGGGTTAGGTGAAACAAATGGGTATAGTCCTATGAGAGGCATATCACATTGCTAGTACCCCAAATTTGGACAATTGGGTCAAGCATTCACCTCCCAACTCATCAGAGAGGGAAAAAAATTAGTTGATGTTTCCCAAGTATTCTTTGGGTTTCATGTTTCCAATGATCTACTATCTTTGTGGATTATAGGGCCTGTAATGATGGGAATAATCATCAAATCGTGTCTATTCTCATTGCATATGAATCACAACTAATAAATTAATTAAGGTAAAAGCTACATATGTAGCTAGAAAAAATGGTGATATTACACAATGCATGAACTTGTAGTTTGAGAAATATTTGGAGGGAAAAGGTCTAAACTTGTGGTCTATTTGAACTATTTGAAGGTAGAGGGATTCAAGAAATTCTTGCAGAAAAAACATGATAAATATCAAGAACAGATCTCAAAATCCATACAGGATTATGATGAGGATAATTGGCCACGATAAAAACTCCTTGCCAAAGTATGACCCACCATTGAAGCTGCAACAATGACAGTTTGCAAAATAAGAGATCACAACTAGTTTTTGAGGTTGAGGGAATCAATTTTCCAGATTTGTTTATTAGGAATCACTACAACAAAACCATGTGATTAGCATCTCTTTTAGCTTCCTTTTTAGCATCCACTATCACTTTTAGTGTATTTTTCATCATTTTTTCGACAAAGTGGACGCTTTTCCATGGGATGGCACTTTTAATGACGTTATGTGTGTCCCTTTTTAAAAGTTGGTGCTATTTTGGATGCTAATTATAATCCCAATTAGTGTCCCAATTTGCATCACAATTTGCATCCCAATTCATGTCCCAATTAGCGTCCCAATTTTCGTCCCAATTAGCATCCCAATTAGCGTCCCTTTTTTAAACCTAGTGCTATTTTGGATGCTAATTAGCATCCCAATTGGCATCCCAATTGGCATCCAAATTAGAATCCCAATTGGCATCCCAATGATCGCCCCAATTAGCATCCCAATTAGCGCCCCTTGTTAAAAGTTGGCGCTATTTTGGATGCTAATTAGCATCTCAATAGACTCCCATGTAGGGTTGGAATTTGACAAGTATATGCCTGTCATGAGGAATTTTACCCATTAAAATTTTTAATAGGTTATCTTAAAGAATAGGAAAACACTTTGTTAGGACATATTTTGGATGGTTAATTATTTTTTGAAACTGTCATTAATTTTTATTAATAGGTTTGTTAAGATATGTGTATGCCTATATAAATGGCATGGAGTAGGTGACATGTTATTATATATGTAATAATATTGGAGATTGGAACTTTCCCATTTGGTTGAAGAGTAGGTGGGTGAGTTTTCCTTTAATGGAAATGGATTTGCTTTCATTCCATTTTTTCTTTCTTTCTTATATCATCCTAGCATTGTCCCAATATGGGGTCATGCACTTCCTTTTAGTTCCTTTCTCCCTCCTTATGTCCTTCCTTTAGATGATAAGTGATTTTTCAAGTTCGAAAGTGCAACTCTGAGAGAGAGGTGGGTACTCATGGTAAAAAAGCATGTATCTATTCACATTTTAAAAAATGATTTATTTGATATATGTGAAAACTTAACATTTTATTATTCTTTTAGTCTTACTAATTGGTTGAAACAATTAATTTTACTCATGGGAAAAAAAGATTCTAAACAAGTTTGAATTTGAAAGTGTCTCTTCTTATCCATTTATAAACAAGGGAAAGTAAATGAACCAAAGAAGAAAGCATAAACCATGAATTGGTTGGTACAAATTTTGACCCTCCCCTACAAAAATCCAATGATAATTAAATTAAACCCCAAAAGGACGATGCTTGTGACTTCGAGCAACATTAAAGAAAATAGGTTTTCCTTAGAAATTTTTTATTCTATAGAATGATATCTATAGGAAAACATAATACTTTGTCATCTTTCCAAAATTGTCTTCCACATCCAAACTTAGAGTTCGCAAACCCAATGAACCTAAATCACAAAAATGAGCTTTTATTGTACTCTCTATATTGCTTTTGGGGATTAGTCATTGATAAGAAATTTGGCCCTCTCTACACCATCTATTTCGCACATTGCCTTCCTCAGTACCATGATTGTCTCAATCGTCAATTACATCTACTTGGGAAAGATCCTGAACTATGAAAAGTATCAAGGATTTCTTCCTTTAAGCAAAATATTGAGTTAGGGTTTGGATCACTGTCCTCCCCATAGTCTACTAGGTTCATGGTCCTGTTTAAAAGAGATTTCAGCTTAGGGAGACAAAACTTGCGAGACACCTAAAAATACTTTCAACACTATACCCATCTCCCTAATTTGATTTTCACCCATATATCCTCAATTTCTAGCCATGATGAGCTCTCCAATTAGAAACCCCAACTCAATTATATATTTATAAGTAGAGACATAATAATTATTTCTTAAATAGAGTTTTTTTAGGAAACTAGTTGTGCATTTGAAAATTTTCACATGACTATAGGCTTCTTGGATGGATGCCACCCACAAACTAGGTTATGAGACCACTAGGGTGAACGAATTAAGCTACAACCTCAGAAATACTCAACTCAATCCATTTGGTTTCAATATCAATGAATTTTCTCACTATATATAATTCTAGGGAACTCTTCCAACCATCGATCAAACTTGACATTCCCATCAAATACCTTAACCAACACAAGGAATATTTCTCATTTCCCTACTTCACAATTCCTCGTGAATCTTCTCCCCATCTAACACTCTTTAGTGTAGGAAAAAATAATCCATTCTATTGATTCCCTTATAGGGATAACTTTTTAGATTAATGCTTCGAATTTAAGACTTTCACTAAGCAACAATTAACAACAAAATGAAAGCTTTCCTAACTAACCCAACCTCCATCCTCATTTGTAGCCATCCAATATCCGATCATAAGTTTAAGAATTACTCTTTACATTGTTGATTAGTCGTTTTTATGTTTTGGATATCAATCCTTACAAAAGGAACAATTATGTAAAACTTGGGTAGTGATTGATATTGGATGAGAGATTGAGAAAACAATTTCCCATGAGAAAAGAGAATGATCAACTCTTCATACTTCTCAAACTTGATTGTACTCAACCCATTACATGCCTCCATGAGGTATACAATTCTCAAAACCACTATTTATTGTTGAATTATAAACAACCCAAATTCAAACGGAAGGAATATAAAACCATGTTTCTATGTTAAGAAGATATTCAACCTACCAAAATTGATTTCCATTTCTAATAAAACCAAATCTAATACATGTTTTAAAAAATCAATTAAATCAAAACATCTTCTTTTAAAATCCCGCCTCTGCCAAATGCATGCGAATCTCTGGCAAGTTTTCATGTACTATTAGTATTTCAAATGATTAAGAACAATGTGTTGAGTGACACTGCTATTTTCTTTACCCTTGTCTATAGCCAAAAGTTCCACCATAGCCAACTCTTAGGGGATTCACAGTAATTCCTTGAATTCAATTGTTGTTTAGTGCGCAACCAACTAGTGAGGGGGGTTTTGTTTGCATAATTTATGCATTGGATATTCAACCCCATCCAATACTTTCTAATATTAGGTCACACGGAATCATTCCATATCCTAGGATGAAGTAGTAAAGAAATTCAAGGATAAGGTTGGATCATTGCAAGCCATCCATACTAATACTTTACTGATCTTTGTAGGAACCATTAGGCGCACTAAAGAGGCTTTACTCATTGACGCATTTTCCCCAACAACATCACAGCTAGTTTCATTTGATGACCTTGAATCAATTTCTCTTGATCCATTATAAACCCCAAGCAAGGAGGAGCCCTTTCTAAATTATGGAGCAAATATATACTGACTTTTATAAAGTGGCAGGGCCTGTGATAGTGGGAAAAATATTCTCTATATTGGGAGGGATATATGGTTCATAGTACTGAAGAAAATAGTTGTGATTGCTAATTCGAGATTCGTCCCCCCCCCCCCCCCCCCCCCCTCTTAAGTCAGTAAGTAAAGCGAGGTCTCATTATAATACATTTGATACAAGGTCTCTCTAAATTCCTTTATCAATACAATTATGGTAGCCTATTTAAATACAATTTTAGAAAGTGTTGCTTATCATTTTGGAAAGTGTCAAATTCCCTTCAATGTTCACTAATTCAAGATTGATGATGATTACAATGATGACGATGATGAATATGACGACAATTATGATGACAACAATGACGTTGATGATGAGGAGGAGGATGATGAGGAAGAGGAGGATGTTTGGTTAAAGTGCCACACCTTATTAGGGTTAGGATTTACATATGGCCTAGCTTGGGTCATTTTTGTAAGTTCCATAAGGGAAGGAAATTGTTGTAGTCATATCTTGATTTTGAATTGTTACTGACTTTAAAGAAATTTTTTTCCGACACTATAAGTCAAAAACATTATACTTGAACTCTTATGTTATAGATTTGTTACCTTTCTATCCCAAGCCTAAACATTAACTAATGTTGTTCAAAGCAAAGAATACATTAGAAGTGGATATCCAAATGACTTACCACTTTTTGTGTGAGAGATTTGACTATGGTAGAAGTCCTAAAATATAAGGAAGGATTTCTCCCTATCTATTGGTAGACTGAATTGAAATAAAAAAAAATGTTTATTGTTTCCAATTCCCTCTAGTGGTATACAAAAACACCATATATGCACATCAATTCTACTCCATATTTCATACCCACTATTCCTCAGAGATGAACCAATCAACTATGTGCATAAAACAAATACAAGAGAAGCACATACTATATATGGGGACACTAAATACAACTACATATTTCATATTGGTTAGCATATCCGCGTGATACTCCAAAAAAACTCACTTGTGATACATTTTTCACTAACAATTGTGTTTTTAATTTATTATATTCTTATCTATACTTTTGTTCACAAGTTTTTTCCTTGTCAGCAATTGTTACATTTCCTTTAGTGTATCAAACAATGTTACATTTCCTTCCACTCAGAAAATGTTGTATGAAAATCCCCCCACCCATGGAGTTTTTAATGCAGGCTTAAACATATGAACCCAAAGAATGACATAAACTGTGATCATCTTCATATCATTTAGCATATTTTTTTCTCATATATGGTAATCTGGTTACATTTCAAATATTTGTGTGCTTCTTGATTGTTTTAAATATTTCCCATAAACATAACAACAATAAATTAAATGAAGGCTATGTTGCAACTATTTTACAATGTAGTTTCCCTTCCTTGAGAACAATTACCTTGTTGTTTTTTTGCAAATTATGTATACATTTACATATATTTGCATGGTCCTTATACTAAACCTACTTTTGAGGTCTTTAATCCTCAACATTTCCATATGCAACAAAAACACTCAACATTTCCATATACAACAAAAACACTCAACTCACATATTTATCTTGTAATGTACTAATTAAAAATATTTATATCCATTTTCATATTTTTATAAATGTTTTCGAGACAACTATTCCTTTTATAATCCTTTCTATTCCATATTAGTATTTTCCTTTCAAAATTTTGTTACAACTAAAAAATCTATTACTAATATACAATATACATTATTGATCCATAAGTTTAATTTCTCATATATTAATATGACAAATAATAATATAACAATAACAATAAGAATAAGAATAAGGCATCCTATTGCAAACTTTAATTTTTCAAGGGGTTTCAAAGCTAAGAATGTTGTGCATATGTAGAGTGTAGGCTTTGCAGGTGCTTGTTTATGCAATTGCTGTCTGGATATTGTGCAACGAGCCATCTGGATATTGCGCAACGAGCTTCGGAACCCCCGTCACTCCATCTCCTCTTGAACCCAATATTTCGAGAGTTTTATTCGAAATTACAATCAGTTATTTTGGTAGAAATTTGGGTGGAGACAAGATGAGAAGCTCAGAGTTACAGGACTTAGCCAATCAGGGAAAGGAAGGGGCAGCTGTCTGCCAAAAATCGTCAATAAAACAAAGAAATGAACTAGAAAACTGTGATTTGGAGTCTGAGAGGAAGCCAAAGGAGAAGAAAAATAGGAAAATGGTGGCGATAGGGTTATTGAGAAGAAAAAGAATAAAATGAAATGGAATATGCCATGGAAGTTGAAGTTTATACGAGTAAGAAGAAGAATAAAAGTGAAAAGAAAATCCTTTCTTTGGATGAAAATCCATTGAAAAATGTTCAAAATGAAAAAAGCTTCAAGGAAAATGGCTATGCAGACTCTGCTGGAGGACGATTTTATTATAGAAACCCTAATGATTCAGATTCATACTATGCAAAACCTGAATGATTAGAGTTTTGCATTAGAAAATCTAATGAATCGGTTATTTATTTCACAAACCCCAATGAATTGGGGTTTGATCATAGTAACCCTCCACAGGAGCAAGACGCTGGCCCTGTTCAATCGGAGTTATGCATTGCTACCCTATAGCTCTGCCACATTATATTTCAATTGAATAAACTGAGGATTCTATTCTGTTTGTTTCCAGTCCTTCACCAATCCAAGGGAGTAGATCAGATCATAGTTCACCACACCAACTTCACTTGTGAGGCAACTGAGGATACAAAGGATTCCATTTCCCATCAAAATCAAGAAGGCCCGGATTTAATGTGCAGCATGCAGTAGTGGGGTCTATTAAATACGATGGATCTAGAATCAAGTGAAGAAGGTAAAATAAGCTCAGAGCAAAATTCGGTTGGAGGGACACTTAGTGGGGATATAGAAGCCGCAATTTCCAGGGACATTTTTGAAGGAATGCTAGAGACACTGTCAAGCATGAAGAAAAGTATTGGTAGAGCATTGCGTCATGCTATTGACTATGCAAAATATAGCCTTGCTGGTGAGGTAAGCTTGATATCTGTTATTTTCCAGTAGGGTAAACAAGCAACTCATTTTATTTTTGTTTACTGTTAGAAAATTAATGATGAAAATTTTCAAGGATTAGAGTGAAGAATGAATATCTTGCATGCAGATCATTTTTGCATTCATAGTGACTAATTTTGAGAATCCTATACATTGAGTATTTTTCTCTATGTTAACTTACTTGTTAATGTATTTTGGTCATTCATTGCACGTTATTTAATTTTATTATATATCTCCTCATCCTTATATTTTATAATATTGTAATTTCCTTTTTGTACATTATCCTTGTTACTGTCAGTTGTGATTATAGGTTGCAAGATTGCAGCATAACAGTAGAATGGTAAGTAAAACCACATTCCTTAAAGATAAACATCTAGGAATGAATATTTTGTACACCTTAACATCATCGATATAGTCCACAAACCACCTTTTTTACTTCTAGTATCCAATTTCCTCTCCTAATCTGAAGGATGTAAGGATATGTTGTGACTTAATGACTTCCAAGTGACCAACTGAAGGCCTTTTTCATGTGAATGCCTTCTCTTTAAAACTTTGTCAAAACAGTTGTTGAGAATGTAAACAAACATGTTGCAAGCCTTTGCCCATTGAAGTGTAGGCGTGTCAAGCTGCTTCAAATACATCTATCTGTCTTATTACTATGGTTATTACTTTTTGCAAATGAATTCAATTGATAAGGATAAGGAATCCTATAGTCCCTCTTAAAATCCGTTTTCTTGCAAAATCAAGGAACTGTCAATTCTTATACTCCAATGTGTTACACCCCATTTTACATGGTGGGTCACTCGGAGATTTATGGGATAACTTGGGTTGTCTCATAAGGTTTTTGAGAATGAAGGAGGACAATTGTTGGCATCCTGAGGAATTTTAGGATAGCTAAACAATGCATAAGTGGCTTTAGGACAGGTTTTAAAATTATTGAAGAAAAGTGGACCCAACCATTTTTTGGGGGTGTTTTAATAAGGATGTTTAAAAAGGGATTTTGTATCCCATACTGATAGGGAAAAATATTGATATTGAACTGTAAACTATGTTGTGAAACATACTCAGGTCCATCATCTCAGCTCAAACAGTAAATGAATTCTTCAAATATTAAATATTTTGAACCTTGGAGATTTATTAAATGTTATAGAGTAGAACTTCAAAGAGTTGAAGAAAAGCTCAATGTTGGCGAAGAAGACATCAAACATCATAAAAGACACCTTGAACATCAGTGAATCACACTAACAACAACCTAGACACTGTAGAATCTCACTAAAATTCCCTATGCATCACCAAATCTCACAAATGGCACCCTGAACATTGAAGAAAGAGCACTTAACACATAAAAGACTATGACAACAATGAAATCCAAACACCCATAATACGTGCAACAAAGAAGCCAATACACAGCATAGTGATTGGGCAAGGCAACATAAGACTATCCATAGATCAAAGGTGACAAGTTCACAAACACCCATGCACATGAAAACCAGTTTGTCTTGTTTAGACAAGCTAAAAAGTTCCATTAGTGGATAAAGACAAAAAAAAAACTCTACAAAATTTGTAAGGAAACGTCAAAAATAATTTCACGGATAACATGTGACTAGAGAATGAAAACCCAATTTCAAAACACAATTATAAAACTAATGTGAAGACACAAACAATGTTAGTATGGACATGATAGAAGTTAGAACTATCCCAACAGCATGAAGATATCCAATGAACATGTAGTATGTGAGACAACTTTATGCGAGAGAGTTGACTTGTGTATAAGGCCCAACAACAAAGACAAATCAAAGATGTGTGGAATGGAAGGTTCGATAAAAATAAAAAGTGTATTCAAAAATTTGAAGATATTGTTTCCTTTGTTGTGATAATTTTCCACTTCAAGTTTTAAGTGATCAAATTCATGTGAGCCACCTTTTTTTAACCCATAAATCACAGCTTTTAGAGCATTGCTCAATGCGTACAAAAATAATCTCTTAGTTCTACTAATTCTTTTTTAATTCTTCACATTGTTCCCTAAAGTACATTTTTTGTCATTTGTACCATGTTTACTACGACTTCTTTCTTTTGCTAAGTGATTTTCTGCCCCTTTACTCATAACCTTTTCCACTAGTTGACAAGGTCCCTTTAACTTTTAAAAGATGAATTTACTATGAATTGGCTTTGGGTTGAGACCTTCAAAATTTCCAATATAACTAGGATAACTATATAATTATATAATTATATATCATGTAGTTAATATAATATAAAAAACTTGTATTATCTTTATATCATATCATATAAGCCCTATAACTTATAAATTATGTTATTTAATTTATTTTTTCCTAAAACAGTGCAACCATTGATGCTGCAATTATATGATGAACCTTATACCCAACTTTCAATGAACAGCCATGCAAGAACCTAACATAATGCAATAGAGTTCCCCAACAACATATCAATGACAATTGTGGCGGATTCCGTAACTTGAAGGAGATGATCATGGTAACACTTCTCCACAATATTTTATTTCCAAAATAGTTCTAACATCCTAAGGTAGCGTGACTATTAGAACATTTTTTCAAGATTTTGGGGAGATAATAATCAATAGACATTTGCAATCAGGAAATAAGGTGCTCTCAAAGAAAGACAGCACTATTAAGTCTAAATGAGTTTTAATTGTTTTTTTGTGGTTAGTTTCTCTTCTCCACACTCCTAGGGAAGCAGGGCAGTAGGGCAATGGTTTGTAGAAGTGTCGAATCACAATAGGGCTGCAATGGTTTCAACTTTATGCACAACACTGGCATTGATCTATATTTTTTCTTTTTGGCAGAGCAACAATGTTTTATCATTATTATTCCCACATTGAGAAATCTAATTAGAGATTGTAGTTGCTTCTTTTATGGTCATGGATCTATTTCTATCTGCTTGTACGATGGTAGCTCTACTTCCATCTTTTTTTTTTCCAAATTTATGGTTGTTCACTAAGTGACACTTTTGGCTACCTAATTTTAATCTTATTTTCTTGTGTGGTTCCCGATACTACAAGAAGTCAGTAAGGAAATCCCCAGAAGTTGAAGTGAGTTTCTCTAGTTCAAACTTAAGGTCTCCCTATGATGTTTTGCTATCATATTTTTCTCTTTTTTCCATGTTTCACCACGACCAGCAAATGGAAAATGGCCACTGGCTATAGATTGGTTTTTTACCATAGGCAGGGAAAAAAATTGGCACAACCCAGTAGGGACAGACCTTTCTATGATACAATTTTCCATGAACTAAACAGTATGCCAATAATCCAATAAGAGCACAAATACCAATGAATATTATGCCAGAGAAAATAATAATAATAAGAAGAAGAAAAAATGGTTGACATAAATTTGATGATACAACTAAAGAATATGATCTATTTTTATAGTGTTGAAGAGATCGGTCAAGACCAAAAGGAAGTCACCTTAATTAATAATATAATTATATAATAGTTATTTAGGTTTGATTGTATTAAATAATATACTATATCAGGTGACAAAAACTGCTGGAAAACGCTACAAAAACTATAACTGGCCAAAAAAATGGACACCAAACATCCTATTTAGGCTCAATTTTTTTTTATGCTGTTGTTGTCCTAGGGTTCAACTTTTTGTGTTAACAAATTTAAAATTTCTTCTTAAATGCTCCCTGGATTTCCTGGTGGAAATGCAAAATTTGTTGAATTCATTGCAATTGGCACCAACTATTGTACAACATCCAGTGATTATGGCATTTCTATATATTTTTTATTTGGCATATTGTCTGAAATTTTAAGGATTTGGACTATTTTGGCTTACGTTGGGGTCAAAATCTGTAAGGTGTATAAGGAAAGGACTAATTTGAAGAGGGATCAACTATGTTCTGCTGTAAAAAGGAAAAACCTCAATGAAAACAATACTATTGTTGGTTTTACATAAATTTTGAACTGATATTCAATAATAAAAGTTTATCTTTAAATGGATGGATATGCAGTTGAAGAGAATTAACCATTTCAGCAGTTGAACAAAATTATGTTTCTTAATGCAGCATGTAATAGTAATCCCTTGGCTGTAGATGGAGTTTTGTTTTTGTTTTTCAACCATCTTTGGAACTGAAGTTTATATATATGTTGAAGTTGAACACATATATACCTGGTTCTTAGTAGATTTCATTTCTAATAGCTAATTGTTAAAATGTATTTCAGCTACATTTCTTCCCTACCGAGTTTGCTTTTTGATAGCAGCTATGGACATACATAAACAAGAACATTTTACTCGAATATATGATCTAGTTTCTGTGCTGACCCATAAAGGGCGGAGTGCGGATTCGAGACATTATGTTACTTGGGTCAAACAAGAGAATTGTGAGTTGCATCAAAGTTTGAGTAATTGTGTAATTCTTTCAGAAGTATGTCAATTATTGGTATTAATTCCTTTGAAAATATGTCTTTGACTATTGACTTTAAGCAGAGAAATATTGAGTTGTATTCTATTTGGAGGAATGGAGATGTTCTTTCAAGCTAATGTTAATTGCAACAAAATCTATCTTTGGTGAATTGGTTGTAATCTGCATTCTTTATTTTAGGAAAGTGGATTGAATTTGATGATGAAAATCCCATTCCTCAAAGAGAGGAAGATATAACAAAGCTTTCTGGTGGAGGTAAATTATGAGTTGCTACTTAGATCTTTTTTTAATTAGCCTCATGTAACTCTAACATTAGCAAAAAAAATTAGGATTCAACTAATATATTAAGGCTTCTTGTGTAAGCCAAGAACTAAATTGTTTCAAGAATTTAACATTTTCCAAGGTTTTCAATGTTTTCAATGCAATTGAAACCCCTTTTGTTTCCTCTATGGTAACACGTTTTCTTTTAAGAAGAGGATTATGCTCAGTAATTTGAGTTTCACCATTCACATATTTAGCAGAATATTCTTTCTCATAATCCAAAATAGCATGCTTGGTTGACATTTTTCTTCTAGGTTTGACCTATTTCTCTATATCATATTTCCTAGCATCATTCACTTTACTAAATGCAAGTCCTTTCATTCCTTCCCAACTATTTTCATTGAGTCTTCTTCAATGGAAATATTTTGATTGACCTTTTCTTGTATAACACAATCTATAACATTATAAGATTTTCTTAGTAATTCCTTTAACTCCTTCTCAGTTGTGTTTGGTGGGAATTCATCATCAAATTCCTCGAACTAGTTTCATGTACTCAATTGTGTGCATACTATATACTCATATTCAAATTCTGGACTAGGATTGCAATTGCTTCGAGGTAAAGTCATGGCTCTCTTTATTAAATATATAATACCATTGACCTTTACATACTTTTAAACATTCACATTCTCTGATATGTCCTAAAACAAAGTCAATACTAGGAGTTTCTAAGTTGTTCAAAATTTAATTAGGTGAGCACTCAATATTGTTTCCTTCCATTGTCATCCTATTACTTTTATTCTTTTCCTAGATTCCCAGTTGAGTCTTTATTGAGATCACATCATTCCTTCCTTTTCCTCTTACTTCTCTTCATACCATTTGTAGGTAATACTTCATTAATAATTCTTGAAGACCTAGATTCCTTTGTAAATGCATTTTTTATCATAACCTTTTCATATCTTATTGCAACCAAATCTAAGTAATCTATGTCATTTCTCATCTTACCATAACCTTGCTTGACTTGCATGCACTTAGCAGCTAATCCCTTTTTCCATTTTGTCACTCTCTCAACTTATTTGTTAGAGTCATTTCCATTCGAATTGTCATCAAACAACCTCTCGCTTTCAAATTTTTTATTTATCATTGATATTACAAAATTTCCCTCTCTTCCCCCCAAAATTTCACATTCCTCTACAAACCCTTCATTATTTAGCACATTTACCTCTGCAAACTCTGACTATGCTAGAATCAATCATTTTTAATGGAGCATCAAAGATAAATGTAGGCCTTGGAGAGGCAGGGGAACGTTTATGAGCATGGTCACATTCCAAGGATGTTAGCCAAGTTTCTAGATACTAAACTTAACAATCAAGAAGAAATGAAGAACATCCAAGGACAAGCCATGCCTTACACAAGAGGGTTGAGGGAGAGGGGAGATGATATGTTTAGAGATGACCATGGTCGCATTGAAGGGATGTTATCCAATTTTACGAACATGATGATCAAACAAAGATGGAGGGCTTGGTATTTGGCATAACAGAGGAAAGAACCAATAAAATACAAATAAGTCGATACTTATGGGAGATGGAAAGAAAGGATTCTTCAAAAATATATATATATTTTTTTATCTCCATGGATGGTAGTTCAAAATTTTAAGAAGGCCCACAAATAAGATGGCAGGTTGGTTGGCTAACTAGGAAATCTTGACTAAGTCTCTTTATTGTCAATCATTCTACCAAAAGTACAAGAGAGTTGCAAGGTTTTGTAAGCAAACTTATTAGGAAAAAGAAAAAACATGATAAGAAGTTTCTTGTTCAAAATCAGAGAATGAGTGAGAGACAATGAGGTAACCTTTAATATTGCATGGAGACAATCATCGCTGAAGTCTTGAAGTCTGTTTTTATGGAAGAAGAGATAAAACCAACTGCAATGATCAATCTATTTGGGCTATTTAGACAATCTACATAGCTTCTTAGTGAATATGGAGAGCTATAGTTACAAATATGGTTAATACTAGACATGTACATGGATATAAAATTGATTAAAAAAGGATCTGGTAGTAATTTACTTGTAGAGACACCACATCTTAAAATACAAAATTTGTTAAGAGCATCCTTGGGATTAATTTTGGTGATACATCTAGAATGCAAAACAATGTACTCACGAATATGTATCAAGTAAGTGGTAGATCGTCTTACAATTGATGAAAAAACTTGAATTTCCATCATTAATCATAACCCCCATCTCTCTATGTTGATTCTTAACAGATCACACATGTGTCTCTCTCTAACTTCAAGTGTATGACACATGAAATGCTAACATAGGAGATCTGTAAAGAACATGACAAGCAATCCCGCTAAAAGGGTTCATTAGTTCATCTTCTTGGTTTTCTATGTGAAATCACTCAATCGCTGGTCAAGGCAAATAGATTTTTATTCTAGTAGTAATTGGATGCTAGAAAAGTACATAGTATTATGAAAACATTTTAAATTGCAGAAAGATAAAATTTGTCTCATGTTTGTTTCATAGATCTTAACTCATCTGTTGTTGAAGAAATATTTCAGTATTATAGGGTGCACGGGGATGAAATTTATTCAAAGAAGGAGATATTAATGGTCCATCTTCATGTATTGTCACAAATTTTCGAGAGCTAGAATAAGCCAGTAGATAATGATACTCATGCTAGTTAGTTTGCATGAGCTTTAAAGAAGGTGACATTCTCTTATTGTTTGATTAATAGCTTTTTTCATTTGAAGTTGCATTTGGAAATTCATTGTCAAAAGTATCTTGAACTGGAATATTTATTTAATCCACTCTATTTCCTGTTCTCCTACATGTACATGCACATGCACATACATGGTCATGTTTACTGTCATACTCACAGTCATCTCCACGCCAATGTTGGGTAGTCTCCAAGTTTGTTTGAATTCTGTAGCTTATTACAGAACTAAAATAAAATCAGGTGATTTAAAATAATGTTATGGTCATGTAGGTTTCTTTTCTTGTATGGTCAAGTTTCATCCCAGAAAATTATTGTGAGCTGACCTTGAATGTTTTCAAACCTCACGGCTAAGCTAAAACTGAGTCATATTGGTTGGAATCTACATGTGCTAGTGGAAGACCGAGGTAATTATCTTTATAAGTAATGTGCTTAATTTCTCAAATGAAAATGGGTGGGTGAGTGGAATCCACATGAGTCTCTTAGCAATGGCTTCCATACTTGTTGTGTTGATCATGATCATGCATGCAGGAAATGGCATGATATGTTACAGGTGACTGTAGTCAAGGATGCAAACGCATATAGTATAGGTTATACTTTTGCATAGCTTGTACCCTAAAAGGACAGGACATGACACAAGCTTTGATACACTACATCAAAACATTTGGATCGATGCGAAGGTTAGTCAATTATTTAGTTTAAATGGTTTTAAATTTGAGCATCTTTTGCACTAGCTTACAAATATAGTCAAGCTGAGAATAATATTATACTGAAACTATAGTGGATCCGATTAGAAGTTTATTTATTTTTCTACATGATTTATGTTAGTTTGCAGTAAAAAATCTCTTTTTGTATAAAATAAAAAATTTCAAAAGGTTTTCTTTGTAGGTCAATTGTACTCTTTGAAATATTCTCTTCAACATGTAACCATGGATTCGGTTAGCTCCCAAAAATCTTTAGATATTATGAATAATATCAAATAGAGGGCCTTTTAGCTAGAGCTAAAAATTTACCCTAGGAATACTTTGCCACCGTATTCTAATCAAAGGCTATTTCTAAAGTACTTCAGCAAATTATGTTGATTGGTAGTTAAGGGAAAGAAATAGAGGGTAAGAATTTAATTTCTGGATTTAGAAGAAGAAGCCTCTCACTTCAGCATTCATGTTCCTAAGCACACATTGGATTCCATTAAACTCAGTTTCAATTTCTTCTGCATGACCTCCACCTTTTATTTCTATCAAAGAAGTCGGTAAATTTCCCACTTTCACTTGGAAATCCTTTGGCAGTCTTGTTTCCACTATCAAGGAATTGGATTAACACCATTTCCTGCTGCCTTTGGGGGTACCATTTATCTTATATGAGAAACCTTTTTGGGAAGAGTAGCTACTATTTTTGGAGGTGGGTGAGTAAATATGGCTGCGCTAACTTTAAAATGTTATAGCCATGCTTGGATTCACACTAAAGTGAGTGACCAAGCCACTATCACTAAATTCAATTCCTTTTAATTATTGAGTTTGATGACCGTCATGTCTCTAACTAACTAGCCAAAGACTTTGCTTAATACGAAACACATTTACCAAAGAGATCTCCAATATTTTGTAGCTGAACAGTAATTGCCCAAGCTAAGCACATATTTCCATTGCTTTCACCCCAAGGTTCTCATCTTTCTCCATCAAATATTTTGTAATTATTTAATTTCGCTGACTTTGAATTCTGTTGTTGACTAGGAAATACACGAGTTTGTTTAAATTCCCTAAACATGATTGACACTAACCTTTTCAAACAAGTCAAGGATGTGATTAGTCTCTGGTGTCTTGTCCTTCATTTTTAAGTGGCAGTTGTTTCAGTTCATTTTAACCACCTTTGAAATAACTCCATTTCTAAAACTTGTAATTCAACATTTTCTATACTTAATAAATCTTAGGATCACATAGTACCATGCAAAGAGTAAAATGTTAATGACTCATAAATGTCGAAAACATTCCTTGAGATCACTTGAGATTAACACATTGCGGTGAAACATTAATCCTTCAAACATTACTATAATAAAAACAAATATCAAATCAATTCCAATCTTGTATCATTAGTAAGTGTCAATTTTCTGAGTGTCAAGTGCTGATATAAATTTTTTGAGTGTCAAAATCATACACAACAATCATTTCCAGCGCTATAGAAGTCCTATTTTCTCTTGAAAATAAAGGTATTTCTGAACTGAGGTTTCTTACAATCATTTTTTTCCAAGCTTTAGTATCATTATATAGTGTGTTGATGATTTAAAATGACAGCAATACCCTCTTATTGCAATATGGTGTAAACAATGGCTATTTTGCTTGAATATCATTGTATTCTCATTTAAGGATGTCTTCATGTCCTCTTATCATGGGTTTCTTAAAGGAATACGATTAAATATCAAACCTTAAACAAACATAATGGTTGTTGGGGAATAGTGATTTTTACAATCCCATAAAGTCAATTTCTTGAGTTTTGTTCAAAATTCCTAGAAAAGGTTTATGGATTTCATAACCTCCTTGATCATATATTGTGAACTTATACAGTCTATCATCCTTTGTCGACCATTAGATACTCAAAGTTGTGTATTGATCATTTTAATCATTATAGAGGACTCTGTAAGTTAGGTTCCAAAATTCTTAAAGGGTGCTAGCTCAATGGAAGAGTACCCACCTTACAAGTAGGAGGTTGGTGGTTCGATTCCTTCACGCCCTAATGATATTATAATATCGGTTAAAAACAACTAAATTAGTAACCAAAAGTAAGAGATAAGTGACCAAACAAAATGACCAAAATTCATTTATAAAATTACTAAAAACAACTAAATTAGTGACCAAAAAATGAGAGATGTGAAACTAGGCACAAAAAAAGATGCAACACGTGGCGCTAATGATGCAGCTAAACATGGCATTGATATGGTAGCAAAATAAGACATGAAACTAGGAATTAAAAAGGATGCAACACGTGGTGATAATGATGAATCCAAACACAGCATTGATATGGTATCAAAATAAGATGGCACTTTGGATGCAAAGCATGGCGCAAAACACGATACAAAAAAGGAAGCAAAAATTGGTGCAAATTTGGAAGCGAAAATTGACACATTTTTGGAAGTAAAACATGGTGCAAAATTGGATGCTAAAGTGGTAGCAAAAATGGATGCAATATTTGATGCTAATTTGGATTCTAACATGGTGCTATTAAGGATGCAAATATGGCGCTAATGGGATGTCATTTAAGAAGCAAAAACAAACACTCACTAGGAAGCAAAATATGATGCTATTTAGGGAGCAAACCTCAACCTTGTTTAGGAAGCAAAGTTGGACGCTATTTTGGAAGCAAAAAAATAGACGGTATTTTGGACGCCATAAATGATGCTATCTAGGAAGCAAAAAAAAACTTTTTTTGAGACGCTTTAAGTTTTTTCCATGACGCATCCCATTTAGCGTATAGTTTGACCACTCAGCGTAAAAAAATTACACTAAAAAGGGACGCTAAATGGGATGCTAATTCCAGGATTTGTTGAAGTGAATGAAGGGAAATATGAGAAGCATTAATTAAATATAATATACATAGGCGGATCTGCAATGTTTGCTCTCTTTGGATTTATCTGTGTACAGGAAGATGCTAACGGTGGTATTGATGGGCTCTGGAAGAATGAATTTGTTGCAGGCATGGTGGATTTTAGCAGCGATGGTAAAATAAAAATGAATCAACGGCACATGTGAAGACCCAAATCATCCCACGACTAAATTTCATTTCTCAATGGGAACTCCCATGACCAAAATAGAATTTCAAAGCTACGAAAGGGTGTTAAACAGGTAAGTGAGTCAGCGGTTCAGATTAGTACCTAAATCATTGAACGACACGCATGCATTTTGCTGCCGAAACAAGCACGGAGCACATAAAATTTTTAAGTTGTGAAATTGGGTATGAGGTCCACTCTTGGATGGCTTAGGTCTTATTTAAATCTGGATCAACACTTTATATTAATTTTGCAAGGTCAAAGTGCTCCTGGTTTAAACTTTCCATCCTCAATGAAATTTTATACACCCAACAGTTTGAGATAGTTGTTTCCATATCCTTGTGTCTACCAAACAAATCGACACTTAGAATTTATTCTGCTAGGTGAAATTGGTTTACGTTTTATGATTAAAATTCGAGTTGAATTTGAGGGAAGGGGAAAACACAACGGGCAAGGTTATGTGGGAAAATATGCCCAGTTTTAAATTAATTTTAGCACCCATTTTATTCATTATGCATATGGGAATCACCTCAATAGATAAAAATCCAAGGGATCCATTCTTTATGGCATTCGAGGAAAACATTCACAGATCTTTAGTTCAATCTCTTGCTTATTTTGATTTATCAATGGTTTATGAAATAATGTGGAGTAGATGAAAACATAGTTTTTTTGAAGGCTTAACCATTCAAAACCATTATAATCAAGTATTCCATATTCAACATTAAGAACAAAAAACTGAGTATCAGATATCAGTTGTAGCATCAGAGCATGTTTTTTTGTGAAAATGATTGTTTTAGTCATTTATTTCAATCAACTATTTTTGCTAAACCAAAATGATTTTTGAGAAATAGAGAGAGGTTTCTCTTCATAACATACCAACCTACAATAACCTATCTCATTGTTTACACAGGTGCTATTTTTTGGGAGAGGAAAACTCATCTTTACATGGAAATTTTCATAAATTTAAAAATATTGTCCGAGTCATCAACGCCAAAAGCATATTCCGATGAACTCGAGGCGAATATGAAAAAATTAAGACATGGGTTTTGTTGGGAAAATGTTCAATTTCAAAAAAAATCTCATATTTCACACAACATTCACAAGTTGAGATATGAAGGTGGGGCTTTGAGGCCTATGTTTCAGCAGTCTGCTTCCTGAAATGAAGCAAATTAGTTATTTTTGTTTCTATTTTAGATATTAGTTAGACTTCAAATTTAAGATTTAGTAGATGTAGTTTTGCTCTAAATTCAGATGTATTTGATATATCTAGGGTTGGATTTTCCAGGACTAGAGAGGCTCTTCATTGTAATAGGTTTCAGTTTTTCAGACTTGAATAAAAGTGCAGAGGAAGAATGTTGAAGTTTCCATGGTAGAGATTTCTTGTTCCATCATTTTCCTTAGTAAGTGATCTTCTTATGTGAATTTTTATCTCGTTTCCCCACTCCATTTTTTTTTTTCATGTTTGAACATTAGTTTTATGGGCTAGAATTCATCTTGCATGCTCTAGGTCCATTGTTTCAAGCTTTTTAAACAATTTTCTGCTAAAGTTTTACAGAACTCACCCTAGTTAGGTGCTCTGTTTGATGGGTTGTCTCCTTCTGCTTTCTAATCAATCTGAAAATGCCTCAAGACAAAGTAAATTATGTTTACCTTTCCTCTATCCTTGAACCTTTCAAACCCTTGATTCTTTCAATCTAACTCACATATGATTGTTGAATCCATTTCCCAATGTTCTCCTCTATGATTGTCCTTCCAAATATTATAAAACAAACTTGTCCTACATGAAACAGACCTTCTAAGTCTTTTTATTGAATATATCGTGTATGAAACCCTTTTAAATATTGAGAGACCACTCTTTGTTTGTATTAGGTTAGAAATACAGTCTAAATTGGTTTTGTTGTTACCTCGGGGTTTCCTTGACACAACCCAAGGAAAATCTGAGTGATCACGTATTGGAGTCGTTTTCTGGGAATGAGTGTTCAAATATTCCTTGGGTATGTATGGTAGTGTTTCATATTTGATTTTTAATGGTGAACAATGATCAAACATCAAGAAGTTTGTGTATCTTTCACCTAGCAACTCCATCTTCAAGAATCCAATTTCAGTGACTCCACTGCCATCATGATCTAGAATCAAGTTTTCAAAGAGAACTACCAAAATCTACTAGGGAAATGAACTCATTGTAAAGACATGGAAAGGCATGATGAAAATATAATGTACTCAAGTTTCATCTTTCTCCAAGAAATCTTATCCTTTCTTGTAATTTTTTCTTTCCCTTTCCTAAACTTGTCAAAATAATTTCTCATTGCACTCAAAACAAAACCATGAGTTTACTCCTGTATATCCTTCTTTACAAACTAAAAGTATCTCTTCATCTTGTGCATATGATTTCGATCAAGACCTTTTATTTGAACCACATGACATCAAGGATCATCCTTGTGAGCCTCTTGATACCAAAGTTGATCTTACATCCTTCCCACATAGTCCTGCTTCTTCCAATATCCAGAACCAGTATAGGCTTCTTCACTTACCTCCTATTCTTCTTGTTTTTCCTAAAAAACATTACAAATATATTCCTAAGTTTGATGGAGAATCCAAGAACCTGAAAGATGAGAAACATTTACAAGCCTTTGACCACTTCCTTGACCTATTTGAAGTAGAACATGATGATGTTTTCATGAGGGATTTTTCCCTATCTTTGCAAGGAGACATTACGGAATGGTTTAAGAACATGCAACCTGAATCCATCAGTACATGGGAAGAGTTTTTGATATCTTTTTGAAGTTTTGGGGTGAGAGGAGGTCATTGGACCAGATACTTTCATATTTTTATTCCATGAAGAAACAAGAATATGAAACCCTATCAAGTTTCAACAAAAGGTTTGCAAGTTTTTACTATAATATGCCAGAAGAGATTCAACCATTAGAAGGTTCTGCAAATTATATTATGCATCTACCTTTCCTCTCGAATTGTTTTCTTCTTTTGGAGAGAAATTCAGTCATATTGCAACACATGTTTATTGATTCATTGGAAGTTAAAGACAATATTAGAAGGTCTAAAAAAAATTAGACCAAGACAATGGTGATAAAATTGAAAAAGAATCATAATTGGTTGAGCAATATGAACAAAAAGAACTTGATATGCCTTCAAATTGTGTTTTTTGTGAGCAAGAAGCATATCATCCCATTGATGTACAAGAAGAGTGTCAAAAGGATTTGTTTCATGAATATTACAGTCAACATGTTGAAAATTCCGTTAGTGATGGTTTTAAAAAATATTTCAGCCTTCCTATATATGATGAGTGAGGAGGATTACTTGGATAATGTCCCTAAATAACCAGCATAAAATTTTGCAAATTCTGGGATAGTTAGTGGAAAACATCTGATTGGAATTCATGGTCAAAAGTCTGAAAAACATAATGGATAGTAAGCATGATGAAAGTGATGGTTTGCCATTGTGTTTTTCCTCATTTAAAATGTTGAAACAAAGATTGAGAGTATCTAATAAAAAATAGAAACTCGAAGATATGGATAATGTCAGGGTATTTTTAGAAATGTATGATGAAAAGGAAGAACAATTATGCAATAAATCCCAGCATGTGGAAAAACCAACAGTTCATGATGAGGTATTAAATCACAAAGAAGAAGATTAGGATTCTCAAATGGATGTGTCTTTTTTTCTTTTTCAAATTCATAAATTTCATGTCAATAAGGATTTTGTTCACTTGATTTCTTTGAAGAAAGAAATGATAATTATTTTGACATGCATGAGAAGAAACAAGTTATAAATTCAGAAATTTTAAATGAATTTGTGGATGTCTCGGTTGGAAATTGTCATGAATATTCCTTACATGGTTCTTTTCAAGATCAGTTCGACAGTGTGAAAGAGGAGTTACATTTTGAGAAGCATTATCATGGCAAACAAATGAAAGAAAAATTTGAAGGCTGTCATGCTTTTTATGACCCAGTGACTGAATACATGGAGAAATTTTCCAGTTGGGATAATTCGTTAAGTTTTCACCAAAAAGATCACATCTATCATCATTGATTTTTGCCACTATGTTCTTATTTTCTAATTTTAATCAAGCATGATGAACAAGTTCGCTCATTGGATAAGTTACTTGGTTGGATTCATTGGAAGTCAGACTATACTTAATTGGGAATTTGTTCCCGGTAAAGTAGGGTAGGTAGGTGTTAATAAGCTCGACATGATGAGCATTTCTTTCAGCAGTTTCAAGTTTGATTTTAGTATGAATTTAGTTTCAGTTTCCATTTCAAAGTTCATATTTGCAATTACAATTGCTTTCAGTTTTCAGAGGATGGATGGGTGCCAAATTGCAGTAAGGATTGATTACAGGTTGGCATGGATTTAGTTGGTGGTTACAAGTCGAAACAAGTTGAGTATTTCAGGAAAGGATTGGGAGAAGCCCAATGGATTTGGAACTTTGTCTACGGGGTTCTTTGCTACCTCATAGGGAGTATATCATCCCCAATTGGAGCTAGTTGTTAGCACTAATTATTTTTGCAGTGGTTGGTGTTTTCACTTTCTAAATTTCAAATTTTTATTCATAGTTTGGGAAGTGTTAAGATTTTACGCGCTTGGTAATGCATGAAATTTTGCAGCGATTTCAAAAAGAAAAAAAGGAATAAAAGGACTTTGAACAAAAGGAAAAAAGGTTTTCATAATTGGTGCAGAAAAATGATTTTATAAATCAATGTTGGTTTTATATATTTGGAAAAAAAAAATATTTATTATAAGAATAAAGTTTATTATGATTTGTTTCTATAAAAGTAAAATTTATTTTTTATAAAACAAACCTTTTATTATTTATTTCTTTTATAAAAAAGAAGCAAAAAGTATAGTGGGATAAGCCCAAGCTCAACACCAACCAAAAGGTAGTGGGATAAGCCCAAGCTCAACACCAACCAAAAGGAATAGTGGGATAAGCCCAAGCTCGACATGAAAGGAATAGTGGGATAAGCCCAAGCTCAACACCAACCAAAAGGTAGTGGGATAAGCCTAGGCTCGACACGAAGAGCCTTTATGCCAATAACCAAATAAGAATGCAAGTGACCAAATGCTACCAAATGCCAAGTAAAAGGTAGTGGGATAAGCCCAAGCTCAACACCAACTAGTGGGATAAGTCGAAGCTCGACATGAAGAGCCTTTATGCCAATACCCAAATCAGAATGCAAGCGACTAAATGCTAAGTAAAAGGTAGTGGGATAAGCCCAAGCTCAACACCAACCAAAAGGAATAGTGGGATAAGCCCAAGCCCAATACCCAAATCAGAATGCAAGCAACCAAATGCTAAGTAAAAGGTAGTGGGATAAGCCCAAGCTCAACACCAACCAAAAGGAGTAGTGGGATAAGCTCGACACAAAGAGCTTTTATGCCAATACCCAAATTAGAATGCAAGCGACCAAATGCTACCAAATGCCAAGTAAAAGGTAGTGGGATAATCCCAAGCTCAACACGAACCAGTGGGATAAGCTGAAGCTCAACACGAAGAGCCTTTATGCCAATACCCAAATCAGAATGCAAGCGACCAAATGCTAAGTAAAAGGTATTGAGATAAGCCCAAGCTCAACGCCAACCAAAAGGAATAGTGGGATAAGCCCAATACCCAAATCAGAATGCAAGCAACCAAATGCTAAGTAAAAGGTAGTGGGATAAGCCCAAGCTCAACACCGACCAAAAGGAGTAGTGGAATAAGCCCAAGCTCGACACGAAAGGAGTAGTGGGATAAGCCCAAGCTCGACACGAAAGGAGTAAAGGAGTAGTGCGATAAGCCCAAGCTCAACACCAACCAAAAGGAGTAGTGGAATAAGCCCAGCAAGCTCGACACGAAAGGAGTAGTGGGATAAGCCTAAGCTTGACACGAAGAGCCTTTATGCCAATACTCAAATCAGAATGCAAGCGGGATAAGCCTAAGCTTGACACCAAGAGCCTTTATGCCAATACTCAAATCAGAATGCAAGCTCGACACGAAAGGAGTAGTGGAGTGTAGTGGGATAAGCCTAAGCTTGACACGAATGCCAATACTCAAATCAGAATGCAAGCTCGACACGAAAGGAGTAGTGGAGTGTAGTGGGATAAGCCTAAGCTTGACACGAAGAGCATACGAAAGGAGTAGTGGAGTGTAGTGGGATAAGCCTAAGCTTGACATGGGATAAGCCTAAGCTTGACACGAAGAGCATAAAAGTGTAAGAGCATAAAAGTGTAGTGGGATAAGCCTAAGCTTGACACGAAGAAGAGCATAGCTTGACACGAAGAGCCTTTATGCCAATACTCAAATCAGAATGCAAGCGACCAAATGCCACCAAGTAGAAGGGTGTGAAGAGCATAGCTTGACACGAAGAGCCTTTATGCCAATACTCAAATCAGAATGCAAGCGACCAAATGCCACCAAGTAGAAGGGTGTCCACCACCACGTCCACACAATTCAATACTCAAATCAGAATGCAAGCGACCAAATGCCACCAAGTAGAAGGGTGTCCACCACCACGTCCACACAATTCAATGCACACCGTCATAGTCCAAGCGCTAAGCATCCAATGAATAATATACATTCCTCTGTTCCTTGACATACAATTAAATCCTTAATGCATATAAACACTTGAAGTATTTATCATCTAGCGCATGTGGAATAGGATTTTATTATGAAAACAAATCAGGAACGCATAGCTGCATAAATGTAGGGATACATGTTTAAGAGGCGAAAAAACAATTTGGAAATTCCATTACAGTATCTGCGTTTTTACTTTGTGTGCACATAAATTCTTTTATTATGTTGTTGTACATTTGAACGCTCTTGAGGATAGCATTTGAAGAGCGTTAGGTTTAGGAAAGACCACTGTATTTTTTCCAAACAATCATGTGGGAATTACGAAAAACAACAAAGCATCTAAGGACGCATGGTAAATGCCACCGTGCCTTCAAAGATTCTGCAGGAAGACTTAAGAACTGGAAAGGCAATGCAACACACTTGAGTTTCATAGGCGAATCTATTGATGTCGTTCGGTTAGGTGAAAAAAATGTGTATATTCCTGCGAGAGGCATATCACATTTCCAGTGCCCTAAATTTGTACAATTGGGTTGAGCGTTCGCCTCCCATGTCATCATAGAGGGAAAAAAATCAGCTGATGCTGCCCAAGGCTTCTTTGGGTTTCATGTTTCCAATGATCTACTACCTTTGTGGATTATAGGGCCTTTAATGATGGGAATATTCATCCAATTGTTTCTATTCTCATTGCATACGAATCACAACTAATACAGTAATTAAGGTAAAATCAACATATGTAGCGGCAAAAAATAGTGATATTACACAATGCATGCAGTTGTAGTTTGAGAAATATTTGGAGGGAAAAGGTATGAACTTGTGGTCTATTTGAACTATTTCAAGGTTGATGGATTCAAGAAATTCTTGAAGGAAAGGAATGATGAATATCAAGAACGGATCTCAAAATCCATACAGGATTATGCTGTGGATAATTGGCCACGATTGAAATGCCTTGCCAAAGTATGACCCGTAATTGATGTTGCAGCAATGACAGTTTGCAAAATAAGAGATTGCAGCTAGTTACTGAGGTTCAGGGAATTGATTTGCGTGAGTTATTTATTGGGAATTGATTTGCAGTTAGTTACACGGGCTAGTTTTCATTGTTTTCTCTCTTTGGATTTGTTTGTGTACAGGAAGACGTTGATGGTGGCATTGATAGGATCTGGAAGAATGAATTTGTTGTGGGCATGGTGGTTCTTAGAAGCCATGGTAAAATAAAAATGAATCAACGGTGCAGGTGAAGACCCAAATCATCCGATGGCTAAAATTCATTTCGCAATGGGAACCTGCATGACAAAAATAAATTTTGAAAGTTGTGAAAGGGTGTTAAATAGGTAAGTGAGACAACGATTCATATTAGTACCTGAATCATCCAACGATGCGCATGTATTTAGCTACCGGAACAACCATGGAGCAATTATTTTTTTCAAGAAATCCGGTACAAGCTCCACTCTTGGACGGCTTAGATCTTTTTCAAATCCCGATCAACACTTTACACTAATTTTGCAAGGTGAAAGTGCTCTTGGTTTAAACTTTCAAAGCTCAACAAAATTTTATACACTGGGTAGTTTGAGAGGTGTTTCCATATCGTTTTCTATTCCAAACAGATCGACGCTCAAAATTTATTCTACTCAGTGAAAGTGTTTTATGTTTTATGATTAAAATTTTAGTTGAATTTGCGGGCAAGAGCAAATGCAACGAGAAAGGTTATGTGAGAAAAAATGCCCAGGTTTAAATGAATTTTATCGTCTGTTTTCTTCATTCTTCATATGGGCATCCCCTCAACAGCTCAAAATATAACGGATCCATTGTTTATGGCATTGGAGGAAAACATTCACAAATCTTTAGTTCAATCTCTTGCTTATTTTGATTTATGAATGGTTTCTGAAATAATGTGGAGCAGATGGAAACATATATTTTGGAGGATTAGGAATTAAAAACCATTATAATAAAGTGTGTTAGATTCAACCTCAAGAACAACAAAACAGGGTATTAGATATCAGTTGTAGCATCAGAGCATGCTTTTTGTGAAAATGACTATTTTAGCCATTTATTTCAATCAACTATTTTAACCAAACTGAGATGATTTTTGAGAAATAGTGAGAGGTTGTTCTTCATAAAAGACAAACCTACAATAAACTCTCTCAGGTTTTACACATGTTTTATAGTTTGGGAGAATCAAAGACACGTTTACAAGGAATTTTTAAAAAATTTAAAAACACTGTCTAAGTCATCAATGTCAAAAGCAAATTACGATGAAATGGAGGATATTAGGAGAAAATGAAGATATGGTCAATTACAAAAAACCTCTCTCAGATTTCACACTTTCAACACCATTTTAGATATGTAGGTGGAGCTTTGAAGTCTATTTTTGAGTAGTTCGCTTCCTGAAATAAAGCAAATCGGTTGTAACTATTTCTATTTTTAGTGTTTGGTTAGATTTTTAATTTACTATTGAGTAGATATATTTTTTCTATAAATTACGATGTATTCAATAGATATAGGATTGGATTTTCAAGAGAAGAGGGACTCTTCATTGTAATAGGTTTCAGTTTTTAGAGATGAATAAAAGTACAAAGGAGGAATGTTGAAGTTTCCATGGTAGACATAAATTGTTCCATTATTTTGATTAGTAAGTGATCTTCTTATGTGACTGTTTATCTTGTTTCCCCACTCCATTATGTATTTTCTTCATGTTTGAGCAGTATTTTTATGGTTAGAGAATTCATCTTGCATGCTCTAGGTCCATTGTTTAAGCATTTTTAAACAATTTTTCTACTAAAGTTTTACATAACTCACCCTAGTTAAGTGCTCTCTTTGATGGGTTGTATCCTTTTGTCTTCTAATCAACCTGCAAATTCCTTAAGACTAAGGATATGGTGTCTACCTTTCCTCTTTCCATGAACCTTTCAAACCCTTACCTCTTGTAGCCTAACTCAGATATAATTGTTGACTCCATTGCCCAATGTTCTCCACAATGATTGTCCTTCCAAATATTAAAAGACAAATTTGTCCTACCAGAAACTAACCTTCTAAGTGTTTTAATTGAATATATTGAGTATGAAAACCTTGTAAATATTGAGAGAACCCTCTCTAATTGTATTAGGTCATAAGTACAGTTTAAAGTGGTTCTGATGTTACCTCGGGGTTTTATTGACACAACCTAAGGAAAATTTGAGTGATAACACTAATAACTCCTCAAATCTGTAGAACTTGAGAAACTTGGTGCTCTGATACCATGTATAAATAACAACTATGATACCATAAATAATTTTATGCTTAATATAATGTGTAAGTACATGATACAAATCTAGCTACAAGATAATTATGACAAGCATGCACAAGGAAAATAAAGAGAACAATAATGAGACTGAATCACATGAATAAGTGAATAATGAATATTTTATTATTGAAACAATGAATTTATTGATTAATACAATATTAATACATCCTTAAGGAAAATTGAGTTTTTAGAAGAAAATTCATGCTAGCTCATAAATCAGGCTTACTAAATATTATAAACCCCCATAGGTGACTAAATAAATTTCTAAATCTGTCAAGGACATCACGAATTATCTAAAGCATGAGTGAGTTATCCTGAGTGATGGAAAAACATGCTAATCCTGGAATCTGGAGATAAAATCATGGAGGATGGGTTGGAAACTAAATTTAGCTCTTTCCTAGTTGATTAGCTTTAGCTTATCCGCTAAAAGGAAGGAATAAAGCACGATAAATAAAATATATGTAGGCAGGCGTAGTTGCTAATTTTGGTAGTCAATAAAGTGGGTAGGATATAACCAGAATCACGATAAAGGCACTGCTGGGGTAAATATGGCAAGTGTTCACCAATTGGTGCAAGTGGATTCCGACTATATAGGCTGTTGGATAGGAAATTAATCACAAATGACCAAATATTGTTATCTTAATTATACAGTGGGATTATAATATCCCAAGATTTATTTCTTTGAGAAAATCATTTTCATACCCCTTCATGACTAATCTAAATCTTTAGTAGACTTGTCCCTACGTTTCTCACAATTGGTAATGCCTTGTAGCGCACATGAGCAAGTATTCTATGTCAAAGCTTACATGGAGTGATGGTACTAGATCTAAAATATGAATCTGTGTTCCCCTTCAATTTGTAGAGTCCTCCTTATTAAACACCAATTACGAATGAATAGTCTATTTCCTTTCCTTTCATCCACATAATAACTTAACCATCTACAAAGTAAACTCCGAAACCTTTCTTATCTAGAGCTAAGACAGAATGAAGATTCTTCATTAAACCTGGAACATATAAAAGTTCTTTCATCTTCATGGAATTTCCATATTTTAGATTGTAATAGGATTCTCCCAATCATTTGATGGGATATTGATAATCATCTCCAAGCAACACCTTGTGTGGATATACTTTCTAGGTAAGAACAGAGAGAGAATATTTCTGATCTATCATATGTTGGAAGAACCACTGTCATTGAACCAAGTTTCACTTCAATGAGAGATTGATCCTCTGATAGATGGAATTAAGACATATTCTTCATTAGAGTCTTCATTTTATCTAGAATTCTCTTCATCTTATTCATTCTCTTTGAATGCATGAGCATGGAACGTTTGGCTCTTCTTCTTGAAATTTTCTTTATTTAGTGGACAATGTATGGAAATCTATCCAAACTTATGACATGTAAAACATTTGTAAGATGAGTAATCCTTGTTAGGTCACTTACTTCTTTTAAATTCTTGTGATATTCTAGGAGGATATCCTCGATCCTTCCTTTTTTTCTTACATTATTTGCATGAGCTACTAGATCTTGATATTCATTATCGTTTAGTTTTATTCCCTATTTGTTGTCTTTCCTTCTTCTTGTATACATTATTCCCATGGTTTGTTGAACTTGGTTAATTTTCTTTTAGCACATATTCCTTTGATGAAGGAATCCCATTCTCTTGGAATACCATTTAATGTGGTCATCACAACTTCTGCTTCTTCCACTATTGCCTTAGTGGCTTCTAGAAATTCTTTGATCTAAGATACTCATGAGAAGTATGAATGCATAGTTTCCGCCTTTTGTATCTTCACACCGTTGAGTTGGTTTCTCAAACTCGTTCTTCTATTGATATTATTTCCTTCAAATAAATTGTTTAGTGCATCGAACATTTCATTTTGAGTATTATCCAAATATACATGAGGGATCAAATGATCATTCATAGAATCATCTATGATCCTCTTAGCTGGGTCAAATCCTTTTTGTGGTCATCATTTTCCTCATCTTCCTCTGGTTCCTTGACATCATCTTTAATGTATTCTTCTAGATCATTTTCTTCAAGGATGAGCATGACTCTATACTTCCATGCTTTGAAATTATCTGCTCCTTCAATATTTTCATCAATCTTGGTACTGTTTATCATATTTAGTGAATTAGAATCTGAAATGGACTACTTTTGGAATATTCTTCTAGAATCTTCTTCATGATGACTTAGAGTTTGACAGGAAAACACTAATTTTTCCATTATGGTCACTTGGATGAAAATATGTGTCTACCTATTGTACATGACAATACACCTTTGTAACCTAGGGTCTGGGGTTACCAACTTACTAAGAAACTTGTAGAAAATCAGCTTTTACTGAGAACAAAAGAGGAATAGGAAGAGAGTTTGGATTACCCGATTTATGATTGTTGATCCAAGATTTGTCTTCTCTTGCTTCAATCTTCTCCAAAAATTTTAGGGCTTCTTCTCTTCACTTGCAAAGAGCTAATTCTTCAAGCAATATCTCATACATATATATATATCAAAGGTTAGATGAAAGGAATATTAATATCACAATTGAAATCATTCATTAACCAATATACATGAGAAAAGCACAATACAAATAGTGGAAGAAGAATTCTCTTTATTAACAAACACTGAATAGGTATGAATACAACCCAGCTTCTGACACAAGGACTCCTATGCAACCATGGAAACTGATTTCTGCTGCTCCAAGACTCTGAAGGAATACCACCAACATAACTTTTCTATCCTAGAATTGATTGATTAGCCCCATCCCAAGGCCTCTATTTATACATGGGTAAATACAGAGGTTTCAAAGGTTAGGATGGTTTAGACAGTTGGGATAGTTATGGATTAATGCCCAACTAATCTCAT
Organism: Pseudotsuga menziesii; assembly: GCA_001517045.1. Classification (NCBI taxonomy): domain Eukaryota; kingdom Viridiplantae; phylum Streptophyta; class Pinopsida; order Pinales; family Pinaceae; genus Pseudotsuga; species Pseudotsuga menziesii. The sequence goes on from LPNX010667139.1 coordinate 528,314, forward strand.
CTAATCTTGATTTATATTTTTTAATGTCGAATCAGGGTACACACGAGTATATATATAAGCAAGGCGCATATGACACACTTGTTTCTCAAAAGAAACTCACATGTTCAATGTACACGCGGGTTGCAATGCAAATACTCATGTGGGACACACGAGTTGCAATGCAAAAAGGAGCATGTGCAATCCTAGACTCAGAATAAAAATATGTCAAGCTGGTCTAGAGATCATGCATCAATGGTCATGCACATCTATAGTGTTTTGGCCACTTCAATCTTATTTTTTCCTTTTGTGTACCGACATAATGAATTTCAGGACTCAAATGGAGAAGTGTCGTTTAGGTTGATAACAGATACCCCTTAATGTGTGAGGTCAGAGGGAAGTGATGGCCGAAATACATTAAAATATTTATCTTGGATAACTCAAATGTCCAAGGTAGAAGAGGAAGTACCTGGAACAAATACATATCAATGTCATATACAAAATCATATCTGAGGATTCCATGTTCAATATACTGGAACACTATCTCATTTACAATATTTGATTACATCATATGATATGGGTATAGTACCCCTTATATTACAAAGGTGGATCAAAGAAACAATATACAATGACGAGTCTTCAAAATATGGAAGCTGTGTAGTTGATCATAACATAGTATTATGCAACTTAGGTTATAGATGTGAGCCTAAGGTATTCATCGAAATCCAAAGGAACCAGTACAATCCTGACCATGTGAATAAGTGTGTTGAAGTCGAACATGGAAAGGACTCAACAGATTGTCAATCAATAAGTCAAACTCACAATTGAAGAAAAGGAGTTTACCAATAATGGTAGTGAACCCTAAGGTACCATCATCAAAAATCTAGGCCTTTGTCTTCAGGAAGTGACGATGATGAAACCATATTGTGATGAGGAAGGAAATAGATCCTCTAACGGATAACAAGAGTGACTAGGAACTAGATACAGGAAGGTAGACGCAAGTAATAATCAGATAAGATAATGATGGGATCAATCTAATAATCAGAGGAAGGGATAGATCCTTGAATAGTGAGCACGACAGAAAGATGATGTAAGGCATCTTTTAACTTACAGATAGAGCAGCTAGACTTATTTGACATGTAGGAGACATGTGCAGATTCCCCATGTATAAAGGACAAGTGGAGGAGTAAAGAATTGAAGTTATAGATGAGCTAAAAGGATAAACTGGAACATGAGTATCGAAAAGTTTAGAAAGTTCTATGTTCAAGGATGACATGTTGCCACTATTTTTAACCCAAAGAGAGTACTTCTTTCTTATCTTTTCTGTTAAATTTTAACGAGTCCAAGAAATTCAACTCGAGTCTTTCTTCATTTTTGATAAGCTTGAAGAGGGGAGAGAATAATGCTTGATAAAGTCATTGATTCATGTATTTTACGACCACGGGCTAGTACATGCTTGTTGGTGTTTTCATATTTTGAGAGTCTCAAAAATCTAAAGAAGACTCCGCGGGGGTGTGTTTTCATCCAGTTTAGTCTCATGAGGCCATAAAAGTATAAAACATACCACAGAAGAACTCTCTTAGCTTCCGAAGAAGTAAGGTGGCGCACCTTTTTCGCACTTAGTCAGGGAGGTCCAAAAAAGGTTAAATTACCACCTACCCAACCCCCCTTCAAAAGCATCTTATAGCCTGAGTTTTACGAGTGTGAAGGAAGGTAAGATCACTCGAAAATATCCATTTGAGTATGACAAATGGAGCTTATAGCAGTAAACTCGATGCTTTGTTCTTTTTTGTTTAACAAGCATGACAAAGGAATAAAGTACGCTCAAAATATTTTTCATGTTTATGTCCAAAGCATGAAAAAGAGAAAACTAAGCTCATACCAGGCGCTCCTTTTCCATATATTTAGTCCCTCGGGTCCGAAAAAGTGATAAACCTATACCTGAGAATGCTCTTCTTAATTCCGTAGAAAAGAGAGTGTTCTTTTTTCTTATTATTCCACATGGTCTGAAAAATGATAACCTACCACCAATGTGGATGCCCATTCACATATTCTTAACAAGCCTAAATGGACAAGTTTACTCGGTAGTTAAGTATATTTTGGGGAGTTAGAACTGGGCCTAAAGAAAATCCATAAGGGAGGGGAGACTTATAAAGGGGATAGCTTGTAAAAAGTTACCAAAATGAGGCTCAATTTGGCATGAAAAATAACTAAGAAGGCTCCCCTAAACTTATGACAATTGTGGCATGAGCACCAAAAGATGACAAAGTGTTCTAAACTAGGGTACTCATGGAAGGGAAGGCCCTATCCATGGAAGAACAATGATGTAGGCAAGGAAAAAATGGTTAAACACCATAGTTTGTGGTTAAAGAAGTGATCCTAGAGTCAAGAGAAAATTAGGTATAGATGAAAAAATGCATATGGAGAACCAAAACCCTATCCTATATGAGCAGATAACAACTTTAAACAACCTTGAACCTGTTGCATTAGGAAAAGAGAATGGTATTAGTTCAAATATAAAATTGATTTTTAAACTATAGGGAAAAAAACCTACAAATTCAAAATTTTCCTATATATAGTTCAAAAATAGAAATCAAAACATACCATTTGAAATTTTAACCCAATTTGGAAACCTTTACCTCTAGCTTGGATTTCTTGTTGTGGACAAACTAGTGGACTATTTCGAATTCTGCAAGTGCCAAGTAAACTAGTTGTCCTTTCTCTTCCATTTTAACTGTTTCAATTTTCAATTTTATGCCAAATTTTGATGTTTAAGACTATCTTAAGGGGGTCACATAGTACATGTGGGTAGGAGACTTACACAATATCTTACACACATTATATATGCGACTTGTCTGAAAGAAACTCACATGTCACATGTGACCTATCTAAAAAATAGTTGCGTGTACTACGCGACATAGGAAAAGTAAAGTAGGGCCAAAAATTAAAGAATTTTCTTGGATTATAATGTTAAATATTGGTATAATGGGAAGGATTAAACATGGTGTTGGAGTGAAGGGAGAGAGAACATGAAAATATGGACCGAGATGCACTCCATAGTGCCCCCACTATGCAAGAATTATGGCAAAGTGGCTTGTTGAAATTCTTCTGCACTTCACCCATGCGGGTCAATGCCTGCTTGCTCAAGTTTTTAATTGGCTATTAGGACCATGGCCTTGGGGATTTGACCTTCAAGATGAGATATTGGAGGTTGAATTAGAAGACATATACTTCATTATAGGTTTTTCTCGCCAGGGAATGCATGTCAACCTCGAGGGCACTGGAAGGAGCGGTGATCCCATGAGTGTCCAAGATTCTGTGGACACCTACTGCATGCCGAGAATTCGAAAAGTGGGATCATGCGTCCCTATTGTGCAAATTACCAATTTACCGCTATAGGTATTGGTAAGTACTATAGTGAGGGTTGTAGGATCTTCATCGCTTCATCTTGCTACTCAGAACAAAATGAGGGTTCTTGTGGAGTGCTTACAGGGGACCTTGTTTGATTGGTGCTCGGGAGTAATCCCGATCATGAAGAAACAACTCTCTAATTGTAAGAGAGGTCGTCTCAAGAATTTTGAGTTTTCAAGTATATTAGTTGCCTTCTTTTTTGAGAGAGATCCTATAATCAGCCCTGCAGTGCCACTTCCAGCATTCTCTCCTCACCAGCCTAGGTTGACCAAATGGGGAGAGATTTTCCTTCACCGCAGTGGTCGTGCCTTAGTTCAGAGTGTATATCATGACGATTTCTACTTGCATTGTGGGCAGCAGCTGCCAACACTGGAGAAATTTCTATATGCTGGTTTGGATTTTTGAGGTGATATTGATCTTGTCCTCCCTCTAGGAGGAGTATACGGAGCGCTAGGTATTTTACTTTTTAAATTTTTTTATTTTTTTATGAATTTTTATCATAAACATATATACACATGTATAAGAGTTTTTAATCCATATTAATGCTTAAAATTTAGATGTTGGGCTTGTCCGCCCTGATGGGAATCCCAGGATGTATGTGCAACCAGTCACAGGGGAAGACTAAGGTTTGATGAGGGTTCTTGAGGGAAAGCTAGCCAGGCTTACCCAAAGAGTTCCAACCATACTGATTGAGCATATTCCTGTAGTCATGTAGGAATTTTTTGTAGGGATTCCACATACCTGGATACGCCTTATGCAAAGGGTAGTCAAGGTCGTACTACTCTATATAGAAGCCGAGGAGGTTGTTGTAGCTAAAGAAGCTGATGATGCTAAGGATCAGGGTGGTCAAGGTGACCAGGGTTAGATCTAGGGGCACTTTATGGATTGCGATCCAAATTTTGTATATTTTTGTACACTTATACAATTATGACTTGGATCTGAGGATCAAAACTCGACCTATCTTATGGACATATTTT
>LPNX010667139.1:532866-696275 GCA_001517045.1 Pseudotsuga menziesii
TGATTTCGTGGAATATGATTGAATTAAATATAATCAAAATTTCTTTTGAGTAATCTAACTTGCAAAAACCGACATAACAAGATAGGGTTTCACACCTGATAAGCTCAATTGAGCTGGGAAACCACTAGTTGGGAATCAAGTCTGACTTCCAACTAAGTGATGCCACGTGACATGGCATCCCATAGGAGCTCAATAACATCCCTGTATTCAGCTAAATTATTGGTAGCAGAACCTAGGAAAGCACCTCCAGAGGCAACTAGTTGTCTTGAGGGTGAGTAAATGACCCATGCGACTGAAGCCAAGTTGCAAATGTGACGACTAGTGCCATATGAAAAACCTACGAACAACTCGAAAGGCATCTGTAACAACCAACAGATGACATAAGAACACAAACTATTAGATTTTTAACATTTAAGCTAGAATTATCTTAGGATCTTTAAATGAGAGAATAACAAGCACATCAATCAAACATAAGAGACAATAGACACAAAATATTTTCCTTAAGGAAACCATAAAGGAGAAAAACCTCCAACTTCCTCAGAGATAGAATCAATACCAAAAGTAAAACCAAAAAATAGTAAGATGATCTCCTGACAGCATTAGTCTCTCTCTCTCGTGTCGCAACTTCTTCTTCTCTCTCATTTATGGGCTACAAATAAGTGTGAGTGAATGTGTGATAAATAGAGAGGCTCACTCTCTATTTATACAAAATCCTGACTTAACAATAACTCACTAGGGAGGACTTCTCTAGGAGAGTCTAATAACCCTAGGGCCCCACAACTGGGGGGACTTTACCCCTTGATCAATAAGGAGGGTTACCCACTATGACTTTACATGACTTGTTTACATTATTAAATCTCCCAATGGGAACATCGGGGCATGACATGACTCAATTACATTACAGATACTCCCTAGAATAAACATCGGTGTACAATACATAAAATATACAAGTGAATACATTTTGAAGTTACAAATGCATCAACACTCCCTCTTAATTGCGAAGGTATTCTCTTGACACAGTTTATCATCATGGGTCTTCTTCTCTTTATCATTTGGATCATCAAGTTATCTCCATCTTCAAGTCATCTTCATTACCGAATCTAGATCATCACTGGATCATCACTAGATCATCACTAGGTCATCATCACTGGATCATCATTGGGTCATCATCACTTGATCTAGATCATCACTGGATCTGGATCATCACTGGATATGGAACATCACTGGATCTAGATCATCTATGGATCTAGACCATCTCTGCTGGATCATCATCACAGGTGTTATCTCTTGATTTTTATCGTCATAGGAAGTTCTACAGAGCCAGCCCTTTTTCATGTTGATTATAGTCCTAGATTCCAGTTAGATCTTCTCCAGCTCTTATTTCTAACCCTAAGTCAGAATGCCCGCACAACACTAAAATATGACCATGTGAGGAACACATCCAACATACATGTCAGAAAGGCACGTCCAACACTCATATCTGACCATGAGAGAAACCAATCCATTCATCTATGTCAGAAATTCCCAGCACTCACCTATGACCATGAGAGGAACCAATCCAGTCATCTATGTCAGAGAGGATCTACACTTGCATTTGACCATGCAAGGAACCAATATTGCATATATGTCGAAAGGGATCTGCACTTACATCTGACCATGCGAGGAACTAATCTAGCATGTCAGAAAAACTCTGCACTTACATCTGACCATGTAAGGAACTAATCTAGCATGTCAGAAGGGATATGAACTTACATCTGATCATGTGGGAACACATCCCACAGTCACATCAGAATGGCTCTCAACTCTAGGCTGAGTATTCCTGGTAACTGACCAGATGCCTCCATTCTCCCAGAGAATGGCCTTTGGCACTTATATATGATCATGTGGGAACACATCCCTCAATCACATCACAATGGCTCTGCATTGATCATGTGGTAACACAACCAACAATCATATCAGAGCATCTCTATGCTTACATATGACCATGGAAGGAACCAATCCTCTCACCATGTTAGAATGGCTCATGGACTCATCACTTCCCCTTGGAAGAAACCTCGATCTGGAGAATGCCAAGCTTCTCCTTGAAGTACTCAAACTTTACTTTGGCCAATGGCTTGGTCAACACATCAGCTATCTACTTGTTCGTTGCAACATACTCGAGCTTTACTGCTCCTCTTTGCACCACATCCCTAATATAGTGATATTTGATCTCGATATTCTTCGACTTGTCATGGAACACCAGGTTCTCCAACAACTTCACGCAACTCTGGTTGTCACAATATATACAAGTAGCATCCAATTGGAGATCAAACAAATTTTAGAGTAGTTTCCTCAACCATACCGCCTCACAACTAGCTGAACAAGTTGCGACATACTCTGCTTTAGCTGTAATCAGTGCCATGCAAGACTGTTTCCTACTAAACCAAGAGATCACACCTGATCCCATACTAAAGAAGCACCCTAAAGTGCTCTTCCTATCAATGGCACTGCCTGCCCAATTTGAATCAACATAACCCTCCAGGTTAATATTCTGATTCACCTCATACTTGATCCCATAATCAATTGTACCCTTTAGGTACCTCAGAATATGCTTTGCAGCAATCAAGTGAACATGTCTAGAATCTGTCAGGAATTATATCAATGTGTTCACAGGAAAGAAAATATCTGGTCTCATATTCATTAGTTACATCAAGGACCCAATCATTTGACGATACATCATAGCATCAACTGTCTTTGATGAAGCATCACTTAGAAGCTTCAGGTTCGATGCCATAGATGTGATCATGGCCTTGTAGTCCATCATCCCGAATCTTTTCAGGATATCTACTGCATACTTCCCTTGTCTGAGGGAGATTCCATCCACATTCTGCCACACCTCCTTCATCTCGAACTCGGAATTGAAGCTTCCTCTTTGTATCCTCAATCAACCCATCTTCACCTGTTCCAAACAGGTCATCTACATACAGTAGAAGTATCATTGGGTTCCCTTCTTTAACCTTGTAGTAAAGGTTGGAATCTTCTTTACTCTTGGTAAAGCCCAAACTGGATAGGAAGCCATCAATTCTGTCATACCATGTCCTTGGTTCCTATTTCAAACTGTACATAGTTTTCTTCAATTTACACACATGAGACTCCCTATCATGTGTCTCAAAACCGAGTGGCTTCTCCACATACACTTCCTCTTCTACTGCACCATTCAAGAAAGAATTCTTGACATCCATTTGGTTTATCTTCCATTTCATTACTGCAGCCAGAGAAAGTACCGATATGATGGAAGTGTATCTAGCTAGAGGTGCAAAGGTCTCTTCATAATCTATCCCTTCTTTCTAGGAGAAGACACGAGCCACAAATTTTGCTTTATGTTTATCTATGCTACCATCTACAACATGCTTGATCTTGTAGATCCATTTGGAAGTCACAATTGAATTCCCCTCTTGTCTTGGAATAACATCCTAGACATCATTCTTCATGATCGACTGGTACTCTTTGATCATATCATCCTTCCATTCTTTCTTCATTGTCGCTTCTTCATAGTTGGAAGTTTCTTTATCAATGAAGTCACACAATAGTGCCACATAGCCAGAGTGGAACCTGGTTCTTTTCCTCTCTCTGTGTACTTCTTCTAGAGCCCCATATCTTTCTGCACCTTGGATAGCCTCTCGTACCCATGCAGGTTTCCTCTTTTTAGGATTATTCTCTTGGGGTGGATCTACACGTTCCTGGGGTTCTTGTATTTCTCGATCTTCATCTTGATTTGCATCATTCATAGTTGTATCTTGAATTCTGGATACTTTTGTCTCTTCAGAGTCTTTAACTGGTCTCTTTCTGGATTTGTTGTAGGATAAATCTTTGTCCAATGTTACATCTCTGCTTATGTCAATCTTCTTGAATCCTAGGAAGTATATTCTGTAAGCTTTTGAGCTTTTAGAGTATCCCACAAATATACCCTCATTTCCTGAAGGATCTAACTTTGTCTTCTTTTCTTTTGGAATGTGTATGTACACTAGACAACTGAATATTCTGAGATGGATGACTTTTGGTTTCTTGTTGAAGAAGACTTCTTCGGGTGTCTTGTTCTCAAGTACTTTATGCGGAGTACGGTTCTATACATACACCGTTGTTCTAGCAGATTCTACCCATAGATGCATAGGAGGATCTTAATCATGAAGCATTTCCCTTGCAACTTCCATAATCATTCTATTCTTTCTTTCTGCAACACTATTTTGTTGTGGATTATATGGAGTGGTTAACTCCCTCTTAATCCTTGAATCTCTACATATTTTCTTTGAATTCATTTGATATGAATTCTCCACCATTGTCTGATCGAAAGGTCTTGATTTTATTTTCTGTAAGATTCTCGATAAACCACTCTTTATGTTGAACATCACTCATATCAAAGCTGACTCGTGCCATCAATGTCTTAAACCTTTGGTCAAATTCCCACACAATCTCATTCAGAAATTGCTTGATCTCTTTCAACTCAATGATGTATTGCACCGCTGATTTAGGCTTCCAGAACTCTTCGATTAGTCCTCTCTGAACCTCATCCAAATTTTTTGTAGGGGTCCCCGTATGAACATGTATAAGTTTCATGTACCACTATAGCGCATGAACTCCCAGAGTAGTCTCTAGTTGGCTCTTCTTGACATCGTCGTTCGTGGCTTGTCTAACAGTACATACTGCTTCATAGAGAAACCAATATTCCTCAAGTTCGTCAGTCCCGTTCCCATGGAACAATGGTAAATTTTTGTCTTCACTAGCCATCCTAGGCCTTCCTCCTATATATGCTAACATACTACTAGACTACTGTTGGCACGCCGAGAAATTCAATGTAGAATTTGTGTTTCTCCCTGAGTTTGAAGTGGTGTGCAAAGGTGTGGGCATGATGTTTCTAGGCTTTGATCTTACTGCTGTCCTGGGCATAGTATGGGTCTGGTCGTCCTCTTCGTCACTATAGGGTTTCTTTGTCCCCTATGGTTGTCCTTCACGATTTTGCGTTTTGATCGCAACAGGACCTTCCCCTGTCCTCTTCCTCTCCTCTTATCGAAACCTTTCTCCTCCCCTTGTACAACCACTTTCTTCCTCGACTTCTCTCACAGTCTCATCTAAACCTGCACCCATCTACCCCTTACCTTCCCATTCATCTCCCCCCTTTAGTCACAGTATCCATTGCCTCTGCACACTTGAGTTCTACTCTAGGTGCATATTCAAATACCATTTTCGCAAACAAGCATTTTAATTGACAACTGTGGGAATAATAAGAACCTACCTCTCGGCCCATTGAAAAATTCCCTTTCTGCTTCACTGTAATACCTAGTAGTGTCGAATGTGAACTCAGTGATATATCCTTCTAGGATAATATCCATCCAGACCTCAATAGCTCGCGATGCTCTATTGTCAGTCTCTTGCAGTTCCTGGATCAATTCAGGGGTCCAGGATGTCGGTTCTCCTCCTTATAAATTTGTATTCTTGTATGTAAACTGTGCCAATCACTCATACAGTATAATCGAAAACTCACAGAAGAAATACTCATGCAGATCATTGTGTATGTAATTCGCCAACCATTAGTCTGTTGTCAATCCAAGGTTCTGATTTTCTACTTCAGCAAATTCTCGCAACTTTTGGTCAAACCAGTCTTGGATTTCTAGTCGCGTTGGATGCCACATCCCCTCCTCTCAGTCGCAATGAGGTCCCGACAATGGAACCATTTGTTCGTTCAACCCTCAACCAAAAAAAACCAGTCAATAGGGATCCCACTTTGTCGACACTCGATTCACTACGATATGCCTAGGAACTGGCCCAGATAGGTTCTACCCTGTCCAACAACACCCACAGAGTAGATGAGGTCTCACCCGATATGTTCAAGGGAGGGCTGACAAAACCAAGTTTCCCTAGTATAGAGGAGGGTTAGGGCATCGATGGTTCATCAACTTAACAACCAATACATATCGAATTCTTTAACAGAACCATTCACCATTGCACATCATTCATTCATAATTGTAACAGATCTACCAATGCAGAACAAATCCAAAAGATAGCATCATTCATAAACAGTAAATATCACATCATAGATCCATATTTCAAGGTCAGTTAGCATGTATCATTGACTTTGAAGGAACAGAAAGACAAAAAAAGAGAAGATAACAGTGATTTAGGTCAACATCCATCTGATCATATTACTTATGCACAACCACAGATCAAAACAAATAATAATTTATCTCTTCATTTAGGCCAAAAACATACCCCAAAAACAGTCTATGATCAAGTTGATCTCTATCATAATCATCTCTCGACTATAGCCTCATTCACAATTCTTCTTTCTATATATAGGCTTGCACCTTTACACTCATGGTCCATTTCTAACTAAATCCTAACCGATTTAACTAACTAATGACCAATATCCACAAAACGTGGTCAATAAGTACAAAAAGTGACACAAAATAATCAAAAGTAATCTATCTTCCAACTATCGCGCCATCTCTGTCTTGCGTGGTGTCTTATGATCTTGAGCAGCATCCGTGATGCTGTGCAACTTACCCCAAACTCTTGCCAACACCCGGGACATACAACACATCATTGAAAGAACCATGGTAAAGATCAATCCTACCCTTCCCCATACTATCGTTAATAGATTCATCTCCCAAAACAATTTTTGGACCTTTCGAATCATCAAGAGAGGAGAAAGTATCCCTTGTCGAAACCATGTGCCTTGAAGCTCCATAATCAATGATGAAGGTAGATGATCTCAAAGTGCTGGAAACAAGGCATGAACTCTCTCCTTGTCATCTAAATTTGATCCTCCTTCCCTCTTGTTTGCGCATTCAGGAAGGGAGATGTTGTTCTTCTCCTGGATTTGAGTAATCATGTCAATTTTCTTCTTCATACAAGAGCTCTCGGTATGATATCCCTTACCACAGTATGCACACTTTCTCATTTCACCTTTGTTCTTATTCTTTTGCAAGTTGTTCTTGGAGCTTGAGGGCTCCTCTTGAGACTTTGACTTGTCTTTCTTTTGCTCAAGTGGCTTCTTTGAATTGGATTTCTTGCCTTTGGAATCCACCCTCAAATATCCAACAACTAAAGATTATTCTTTGGAAGGTTTGATGGCACCCATCATTACCAATTTATCTTGCTCCTGAGTGAGGGATTCCATGAAGTCAAAAAGATTATGCATCTTCCAGGACCGTGTTGTCAATTTGGTTGCATGGAAGGTCAAAAAAAACACAGATTAGGTAGGACCAAGCTTCGAGAGTAATACTAGTTTCCCTTCCTTCTTTTCGATTCCACGTTGTTTTAACTGCATAACTAGGGCCTCAAACTTGGAAAAGTAGACTTGCAAGGATTCGAAGGTAATGAGAATCAATAATATCATCTCATTCTCAAGTTGATGTCCCCTCATTTTATCTGTATTTTCAAATAGAGTCTCAATACTCTCCCAAACCTCATCTAGTGATGTCAATCCATCAATATGGAAGAGGAGATCTCTTGAAATGCTCAAGCACAAAAGACCATAGGCCTCATCCCTCTTATTATGCCATTTAATTTTCTTTGCAACTGCATTGGGCTTAGCCTTAGTTTCCATGGTCACTTTGTAGAGGCCTTTTCCTCCTCAAAAAATATCCATCTCAACCTTCCATTCGAAATAATTGAATGGAGTCAAGATGATCCTTTGAGATTGATCTGTATCTCAGCAACTGTACCCTTCAACCAATAGAATCCGCTCCCAGCGAATGATTTCGAACCTGCAATAGAAATATGGAAGGAGATTAATTGAACTACCAATTCTCTTCTACCATGTAGAAATTAATCCCCAACTGTAGATCAATTACACTCACAAAACTACTAGTCAATCATGCAAAATTCCAAAAAAAGGAGACTGAATATGGAGGATAACAAAAAATTATATTGAGTAAGTGCACATCATCCAACCTCATAAAGTAATAGCCTTTCCAAATATATAATTACATCATATATTATAAAGCATAAGGATGTTATTTGAATAAGACAAAAAATAGGCTTATGAAACTAGTCAAAATCCCCCATATGTGCATAAATCATTTTCCTAATATGTCAGTTTGCTCACAAATTCGATGAGTGAGATGTACCATATTATAAGTGATGGAAAGATATCAGATTCATGATTTTGGATGGATAAATAGAAGGAGGATGAGCTGGGAAAAAATCAAGGCAGTTACTCCAAGACTAGCTTTTCCCTTTTTCCTTAAAACTGCTAAAAAGCAAGGCAACTTTTAGAAAAAGCGGAATTGCACTTTTTCTATTATGGAATGGTTGCATATTTGTTAGAATCATTTCCAGGATGTTTCTAAAGCACTCCTTAATCCAGTTTTAGCATTTGTTTACTTCTAGGTGCAAGTGGATGCTAAGTAGCATAGTAAGGAATCTAGGAATATGACAAGATTGGCAAATTAATGTCTCCTAAGTGTCACTATGGGTTTGGTTATTCTAACAAGCATATAAGTTAGATATATTTCATCAAGTATAATATTTTCCTAATATTATGCCCCAAAAGTGTTAGGTGAGACCCTAAAAAAAGACGATATAGAAGTGCTAGAGTTTGTCAAAACAACAACAATGGAAAAATCCATCTGTGTCCTTGGTAAGCTACATTTGAAACCCTCCTATAATACTTTCATGAAAATAGATAATCAATTAAGGAGGGAGAAAAAACGTTAAAACTAAAGTTAGCTTCTATCAAAAGGAATTTGAAAAATCCCACATGTCATGCATGGTTGAACACACTTGTCGAAATCCTTGAAGAAAGAATTTGGTCACCTTCTACTATCCATGAAGGTGACAAAAGTAAAGGTATAATTCGTATAGAAGCAATGGAAAGACCCATTTTTCCAGAATTTGAAGACATGGATGTTTCTACTGAAGCAATAGTCTATGATATTTATCAATGGATTCCAATAAATTGAAGGTGGTTCTAAATTTGTCCCACGCCCTATAGTGTCACATACATGAGAATTTATTATGGTACAACAAATGTTTACAAGAAGTTCATAGTAGGATTTAGTATTATATGCAAACATGTAACACCTATGTGTTTAAACATGTGCATTCCAATGGTGCACATTGATGTAACAAAGTCTTGATTTCTAAGGATAGGATTACATCCAAACTTGTTGCCACGACACTTTAGATTATAGAATGACCATGGGGTAATGAAGTTTATCAACATCAAAGAAAATATAAATTACAAGCACATATATTACACCATCTACAACAAATTCTAATAATGACCAAGCACAAATCATTATAGAGCTAAGAAAAACCAATGCCCGCACAACCCAAGTTTGCTAACTACTCATCCTCCCAAGGAATATAGAGTGGTCCCAACTCTCGCATAGTCGAGTTCCCTCCGTTTTGATGCCCATTGCTCCTCCCAAGGTATATTTCCCTCTCATGCAAGCAATCCCACATACGATAACCACCTCCTAATGTAGTGTGCTACATTAGCTCCAAGTCCATTTTTAAACAATCACTCATAAAAGGCTTTCATAATCTTATGAACAAAAAGGCAGAGGATACAAATAAGGGTATAGGGTTTCACCATGCATCCCATGTCACAGGAAGGAAAATATAATCTCTCTTTCTGAATGTTAGCATAGGTTTTGTTCCAGATATAATTTCTCTTTCTGAATGTTAGTACAGGTTTTGTTCCAGATGGATTTGAAGAGTTTTAAAGGAAAAATTTGTGTTTGTTTCGCAAGATTTGGCGTTATGACCAAATAGTTTTCAAAGAATTGCAAGGTTTTGCTTGGTTGAATAATGCATAAAATTTCCCATGTTCACAAGAAGAAGGGGTTCTAAAGGTGTTTTGAGAAAAATGAAAGAAATTATTTTTACAATTGGAAAAAAATTAATTCGTTTTGGATAAAAATATGGCTTTATATTTTTAAATCTTTTAAAATATGACTTTTTATTATTGGGAAAAAATAAATTCATTTTGAATAAAAATATGGCTTTATATTTTTAAAATATGACTTTTTGTTTTTGGGTGAAAGCATATTTTATTAAAAATTAAAATAAACTTTTTGTTTGTGGGTGAAAGCATATTTTATTAGAAATTCAAATAAAAAGTTTATTGGCCCAAGCACGCTCAACACCAAGAGCCTCTGGCCACATGGGCCAATGTGGCTGCCATATCAACGACAATCCAACTCAGCAATCACACAAATCAAAATACACCATCACCAACCAAACGTCGAGCTCCCAAAGCAGTATTATGTCATGTTGTTCACTGATCTATATTCAAATCCTTCTTGTATATAAATGCTAAAAGGACTTCTTTCCTTTTGCATATGGGGTAAAGACAAGTCTGAAATAACTATACCAGCAGTTGTAGTATTATGAGCAATATGAATATAGTAAGAATCTAAACAATTATGACTGGAAATGGCGCGCCATTCTTTGAAAACAAGGGCGTTTAAATCAATCAATGGTAGATATTCAATCCATACAGCATCCAATAGTGTACAGTTATTCTGCTGATGAAGAAGCGAGCAGGTTAAATTTTTTGGTGATTTGTGGAATTTTTATGCTACAGGTAAGTTCAAACAGGTGTCCAACATGCCATTATTCATTTCTGCATTTTTTGTCCAGAGTTTTTGTTTTGGCGATAGGTGGAAAAAAAAAAAATTTGTCCAGAGTTTTTGTTTTGGCGATAGGTGGAAAAAAATTCTTATAAATAGGTTTTATTAGTTATGACACAACTTTTATGAATAGTGGGTTGATTTCTTGAATTCAAGGTTATCTCTATAATCTCCAAATAAAAGAACTAACAGTTTCAATGCAACATCATTCAGACTTTAAGATTATTTTGTATTGAAGTGCACTCTTGGGTTGGGAATACGCCATTGCTGAAACAAGAATATGGTACATAGAAAAAGGACAATGCATGTTGCAACATATATAGTTTTCACTAAGTTTCTTTTTTTTACACATGAATTCTTAAGGTTTTGTGAATTTGTCATCTTCTCTGTATAACGTTTTATCAAAATGGTGACAAGAATGAGATATATTCATAAAAAATTATGTCTAAATACTAGTAGAGAAATTGAAAGGTTGTGGTAAATGACGAAGACATTAAAGCTATATGATACAGAACATTCAAAATTCAGCACTTAAAGGATAAAGAGCATCTACACGCATTTGTTGAAGAGTAACTAAACACCTTTTAATGAATTGTTTCCGCCAAATGAAGAGGGATTTTTAGAAATTGAAAGAAGTTTTTTTAGAACATATTTATATACAATAAAATCTTTCAGTTTTTACACAAGAGCTACACTTTGGGAGAATTTAAGTCATCTTCAGACGGCATTTTCCAGAAAATTGAAATTTGTGTCTAAGTCATCAATTTAAAAAACATATTCCTAGGAGATGGAGGTGAATATGAGCAAATGAAGACATGAGTTTTGTTCGAAACATGTTGTCACCATTTGAGATATGCAGATGGCTCTTTGAAGCCTAATTTTCAGCAATCTGCATCCTGAAATGAAGAAAATTAGCTGTAACTATTTCTATTTTTAGAGTTCATTTAGATTTCGAATTCAAGTCTAGGTATAGGTTGTTTTAATATAAAATTCGATGTAATATATATATTTAGGGATGGATTTTCAAGTGAAGATAGGCTCTTCATTATAATAGGTTTCAGTTTTCTAGAGATGAATAAAAATTGCAGAGATGATGGTTGAAGTTTTCATGGAAGATATTTCTTGTGCCATCTTTTTCTTGAGTAAGTGATTTATTTATGTGATTGTTTATCATGTTTTCCCACTCCATTTTGTCTTGATTTCATGTTTGAACAACAGTTTATGAAACTATAATTCATATTGCATGATGTAGGTTCATTGGTCAAGCATTTTCAAAACAGTTTCTTCTAAAGTCTTGCAGAATTCACCCAAGCTTGGTGCTCTGCTTGATGGTATGTCCTCATGTATTCTAATTTACTTGCAAAAGCCTCAATACTAAGGAAATAGTGTCTACCTTGCCTCTATCCATGAGCCTTCCAAACACCTACCTCTTACAACCTATCTCAAATTTGATTGTTAACTCCATTTCCCACTGGTCTCCTCAATAAGTATCTCGCCAAATATTTTAAAACAAACTTGTCCTGTTAGAAATATGACCTTCTGAGTACTTTGATTGAATATCTTGAGTGTAAGAAGGCTTTGTAAATAGTGAGAGATCCCTCTATGATTGTATTAGGTCATAAATACAGTCTAAAGTGGTTATGTTGTTACTTTGGGATCTACCTTCCACAACCTGGGTACATTCTGAGGGATAACACCGAGGAAATTGTTTTCACTAACACTAGTTTTCTCCCTATGAACCTCAACAAAACTTGTTTTTTGCAAATTTGAATATGTTGTAGTCTTAGAATCAAGCATTGTCCTTTAAAAAGGAATAATTGCCCATACATCATTCTCTTATCTCAAGGCCCCATCTATATTTCTCAGTGTTGTTTGAAAGAGATCATGTTGTGAGGATTAGGGTTTTCAATGAGTGTTTTGAGGTTGGTTTGGTGGAAAAGGAGGTTCCAAAGGCATGTTGTGACTGTAGGATTGGATTCTATGTGTTGTGTGAGCTAGGGAGAGTCCTTTGAAATATTGATCAAAGGAATTGGAATAATAAGCAACTAGGTGTGACATTTAGGAGAACCAAATAAATAGTTAGAATTTTTTTTTCCAAGATATTCCTACATATATGCAAGACAAAAACGAATTTTCAAAAATTCATATAGGATAGTCAATCATATCCCATTCTTAAAGGATACAATTATGAGATCATAAGTCAAATTGAGACAAAGTTGCACGAGAAGATATATTTCCATTATGATGTAATCATGAAGTGAGAAAATACAATATACCATTTTTATATGATCCCCAAAAGAAGTCATCGCATGAAGGGATGGGCCATCCTAACCTAACTCCTATTATATATGGAAGAAAATTGTTGCTCCAAGTTTAAAAGCGGGTATACTAACTCAATCCTTATTAGGCAATATTTGAATGTAGATTGTTCTCAATGACATATATATTCCCTAGATTTTTGGATTACGAGAATATTAAGTTTAAGAATATCCGAACATTTAAAAGTGAGAGGACAGAGGAAATGAACGAATGCAGGGGAAAGTAGGATTGGGATGAATCATGTGTGTCTCTGTTGTTGTTGATTGCTTCTTTTGCTAGCTCTTTTCCCTCCTTCGATAGAAAAAATAATTTTCAAAAATTCATATAGGATAGTCAATCATATCCCATTCTTAAAGGATACAGTTATGAGATCATAAGTCAAATTGAGACAAAGTTGCATGAGAAGATATATTTCCATTATTATGTAATCATGAAGTGAGAAAATACAATATACCAATTTTATATGATCCCCAAAAGAAGTCATCACATGAAGGGATTGTTGATGTAATTGTAACTTCGGAATGTATTCATCCGTATTTCCTATGTATTGTAACCCAATGTTTATTCCAGGATGTATTGTAATGTATTTGAGTCATGTCATACCCCGATGTTCCGATCGGGAAGTTTCTATAATGAGAAAGTCATGTCAAGTCATTGTGGGTAACCCTCTTATTGGTAAAGGGTTAAAGTCCCCACAGTTGTGGGGCCCTTGGGTTATTAGACTATCCTAGTGAAGTCGACCCTAGGTGAGTCATTGTAAGTCGGGGCAATAGTCCCCACCATTGTGTTACCCTCCTATTGGTCAGAGGAGGCAAAGTCCCCACAAGTGGTGGGGCACTAGGGTTATTAGACACTCCTAGAGATGTCGGCTCTAGTAAGTAATTGTTAAGTGAGGCCGACATGTTGGAGTGCACTTCAAGTAAACGGAAGAATATAAATAGAGAGCAAGAGCCTCTCTATTTATCACTTGCAACACTTACACTCACTCAAGTGTGGCACATAAGTGAGGAAGGAAATACACTGGGACTAGACAAGAAGAAGGCTACTGCTGTCGGGAGTGCATCTTACTATTTTCCGGTTTTACCATTTTGTGCAGATTCTATCTCTGAGGAAGTTGCAGGGTTTTCTCCTTTATGGTTTCCTCGAAGAAAACTCTTTGTGTCTCTTGTCTCTTGTGATGTGCTTATGCTTTATTGCTGTGCTTGTTATTCTCTCAGTGAAAAGATCCTAAGATCATAATGCTATCTTATATGATGAAAAACTAACATGGAATCAGAGCTAACCTAATAAGAAGACATTGTGCAGCTACAAAAGCTAGGGATTCTTAATTTTTGGGTCTCTCTCCACAATCCATCAACAAAATTATTCTAGGCTAACTCTCCATTGAAGGGTGCATCTTTCTGTCGAAGCGGAATTCGATTCCGAGCATTTTCAGTTTTCAATGTGGAAATTAGGGCTTTCTACAGAAGAGGAATTTTTGAGTGAGACCAGCATAGGATTATTATCCTCATCAAAACCAAAGTTTAGAGACCTGGATCATGAAATTTGGTTGGGTGAAACTCCGGGAAAGTCAAACCCTAGTTTAACCCCAAGCGAGGAAAACCCTAAATACTAAAAATGATAATTTTTGGTACATTTTCTATATTACAAGGTTGGAGAGGTATCAGAAGCTGAAAATTATAGGGGCTGAATATAAAATCCTGATGAACATTGTGTCCAAAACTCTGCCTCAGATTCGCTATATTCCTGGAGATATGATCCCTCCAAGTTACGGTTCTAGCCTCTTCCAGAATTCATCCCTAAACAGGATACCTGCGGAGAATCGCAATATCTTGGGCTACAGAGGTACAAATGGAATTCCTAAACATGTTATAGAAAGGGCATGGAATTTAATTTTGGTGGTACGAATATCAGACTTAGAAGATCAACCAGTGACACGTGGAATTCTGTACAACTTCATTGTTCTGAAAACTCCTGTAACAGGTCACCTTGGGAAAAGGATCATAAATCCAAAATGGTGAAACCAATTCTGATGAAACCTATGGTTTTGGATCAGGGACATGTGAGGTTACCTCAGTGAGAAATTTCAGACACATATGAGTAGTAATTTTGGAGATATCATAGAAACCGTAACAGATATTTCTGCAGAAAAAATTGGAAAATTAGGGCTTCCTGTTCCCGGAGCTTCCCTCCACTGTTTTTAGAAAAGAAGTACATTGGACAGCTCCATTTGAAGAGATCTATATGTCTATCCAATAAAATCTTAAAGAGTCCAAGTTTTGATAATTAGGGTTTCTATGACAAACCCTAGATCAGCTAGCTCCAGAACTAGGACAGACACCTCAAATCGGTAAGATCTAATCCTTTGCTATTTTCATTTGAGGTTCTGATTTCAAAGTAATATATTACATCAACTTGATGATAAGCTTGGTGAAGTTCATAACTTCCAAGAATAAAAGTATTTGATCTCTCTGAAGAAAATGGATTGGACACCTACATGAGTATAGAGGTTCCAGTTCCAGAGAGAGATGAGGCTAGAGGCCTTACACAAGAAGAACTTGGTCAAGGCCAAGAAGATCATTGCTGATTCAGTCACGAATCAACTTGTACTACAAGTGTCTCCCTAAAGACACTGAAGATGTTTTGATTCCTTGGCCAAGCTATTTGAAGGGAAGAACAGAAATCAGAATATGACCTTGAGAAACCAGTTGAAGAATGTGAATATCTAGAATGTAGAGACCATGTAGTCATAAGAGTCTCTCAAATCAAGAACAACTTGAAGTGGTAAAAGAAGAAGTGAAGAATGAAGAAGTGGTGATAGCCACCTTGATAAGCCCCCCAGGATCATGGGATTCATTCATGCAAGGAATGCGTGGTAGAAGGAAGTGATTACTTTTAGCAAACTTCGAGAAGAAGAAGAAGCTCGAATCATAAGAAGAGAAGAGAAGATGGGAGCAATTGAAGATCAAGCTCTCACCATCCAAAGAAGATCCCTCAAGCGATGAGAAGAACTCAACTCTTGAAGAACCTCTTATCCTCCTTGGAATTTGGATAAGAAACGATTCTATCATGAATCAAGAAGACGATGAAGCTGAAGGCTCAAGAAGAAGTACACCCACGAATCAAATAAAGATAAGTATTCAATTGTCATTTCATGATATTGTTTTGTTATGCATTTGTTATATTTAGTTGATGTATTATGCATGATAGAATGTTTGCATTAATGACAGTATACTCTAATATGCATGTGATGGGTAAGTAGCTCATGGTGCTATACAACTCTCAATTGCTACTTATCTAGAATAAAACCTCTTTGCTGACATATTGGATTAGTGCACAATCTCAATGTTGTCCTGGTAGAGATGGAAGGAATCTAGAAAGTTTCACTGAGATATGGATGAATGTTGTATTGGCTAAAGTAGTTGCATGATCATATATTTATGCATAAGTATATGCCAATATGAATATTCCTTATGAAATGTTCTAACCATACAAATGCATTTGACATGTAGGAAAGATCGCATACATAATCACCTACAAGCAAAGAAGAATGAAGACTTGTTCCAAAGAAAAACTGACGACAATTCAAAGACAAAGAATAATATGACGAGTGCAGTGAAATCATTGATGCAAGAGCCTTCCAGCCACCAAGAACAAAGCGAAGACCAGTTCAAGAAGAATGATGTCAAGGCGCAGTATCGAGACCTAAAGAGAAGTTCATAGTTCCATCATGCGGTAGATGGAAAAATCGTGGGATACAAAGCAAGATTCGTAGCATGAGGCTTCTCATGAAAGGAAGGCCTAGACTATGAAGAGACATTTGCATCAAGTAAGAGTTGAAACACATACATGATGAGATTGATGAAGATATTAACCTTTTCTACAAGGTTGAAGATGTAAGTCTATACACTAGATGGTCACATAGAATATTAGTAGCATAGGAAGCTACTTGTCACTCCGGTACAGAATGTTTCCAGTGCATAGAGCACAGAAGACAGAGGGAGTATGATGCTTCACTTTAGAGGGAGTGGCTATAGAATATATTGAGGTTCGACATGGTACGACAGGATGGGAAGATTACTGATGACTCTAGGCTTTACTTAGAGTAAAGTGGATTCCAACCTTTGCTTCAAGGTTGAAGGCAGAAGACCAGTGATGCTTCTGTTATGTGTCAATGCACTATTTTCTAGGCATGGAGGTGTGGACAAGAGAAGTATGCAGTAGAGATCCTGAATAGGTTCAGGATGATGAACTACATGACCACACCTATGGCATCAAACCTGAAGCTATTAAGTGATGCTTCATCAGATATGGTTGATGCTATGATGTATTGTCAGATGATTGGGTCCTTAATGTACCTGAGACCAGAGATTTTCTTTGTTGTGAACACATTGAGACATGTTCAACTGATGGTTGCAAAGCATGTAGGGGTACAGTTGATTATGGGCTCAAGTACGATGCGAATCAAAATATTAACCTAGAGGGTTATGTTGATTCAGATTGGGCAGGAAGTGCCATCGACAGGAAGAGTACTTTAGGATGTTGCTTCAGTATGGGATCAGGTGTGATATCTTGGTTTAGTAGGAAGCAATCCTGTGTGGCACTTAGTACAGCTAAAGCAGAGTATGTCACAGCTTGTTCAGCTAGTTGTGAGGCAGTATGGCTATGGAAGCTACTGTCTGATATATTTGATTTCTAGTTGGATGCTACTTGTATACATTGTGACAACCAGAGTTGTGTGAAGTTGTCAAAGAATCCAGTGTTCCATGACAAGTCGAAGCATATCGAGATCAAGTACCACTATATCAGGGATATGGTGCAGAAGGGAGTAGTGAAGCTCCAGTATGTTGCGACAGAGGAACAGATAGCTAATTTGTTGACAAAGCCATTAGCCAGAGTGAATTTCGAGTACTTCAGGGAGAAGCTTGGTGTTCTCCAGATCAAGGTTTCCTCCAATGAAAAGTGATGAGTCCCAAAGCCATTCTGACGAGCAGGTCAGATGTAAGGGATGAGCCATTCTGTCATGGTGAGAGGATTCAGTTCCTTCCATGTCAGATATGAGTGCTGATTGCCATTCTGGGAATGGAGATACCTGGTCTGTTACCAGGAACACTCAGTCAGGGACTAAGAGAGCCATTCTGATGAGCAGTTTAGATGTAAGGGCTGAACCATTCTGTCATGGCTAAAGGATTAGGTTCCTCCCATGTCAGATGTGAGTGTTGGCCATTCTGTCGAGTAGGACAGATGTAAGGGCAACTTCCACTCTCCGGGAGAGTGGAGGCGCCTGGTTAGTTACCAGGTAGCTCAGTCTGGGACTGGGGGCCATTCTGACAAGAGTGTAGGATTCAGTTCCTACCAGGTCAGATGTGAGTGCATGCCCTTCTGACGAGTAGGTCAGATGTAAGTGCAGAAATCTTTCATCATTGTGAGCAGGATGTGTTCCCACCTGGATAAGAGTCTTTCATCATTGTGAGAGGATGTGGTTCCATCCTGGGTGAAAAGAACAGATTTCTTTCATCATTGTGAGCGGATGTGGTTCCGGCCTGGATGAAAGTGAGGAAATCTTCCATCATTGTGAGCGGATGTGGTTCCAGCCTAGGTGAAAAGAGCAAAGTTCTTTCATCATTGTGAGCGGATGTGGTTCCGGCCTGGATGGAAGTGCAGAACTCCTCCATCATTGTGAGTAGGATGTGTTCCAGCCTGGATGGATGTGAGTACTATGCCCTTCTGATGAGTAGGTCAGATGTAAGTGTAGAGCCATTTCACAGATGGTAGTGGATGTGCCTACCATGCTGGTGAATGTGAGTGCTGGGCCTTTCTGATGTGATTGTAGTTTACTACACGATCAGATGTGAGTGCTGGGCTTGCCTTTCTGATGAGTAGGTCAGATGTAAGTGTTGGGTGTGCCTTTCTGATGACTAGGTCAGATGTAAGTGCTGGGCGAAGATCTACCTGATGACTAGGCCTACAACTAGCATGAAAGAAGGTTGGCTCTGTAGAACTTCCTATAACGAGATAGTACACACATGATGATGACTAGATGAGATCTAGATCGAGCTATGATCTAGATCCAGTTATGATGACTCCGAGAGATCCAGATCAAGTGATGATCCAGATCCAGCAGTGATGATCCAGATCGAGAGATGATCTAGATCCAGATCCAGATCGAGTGATGATCCAGATCTAGTCCAGTGATGATGATCCAGATCAATAGATGATCTAGATCCAGTGATGATGATCCAGATCCAGTGATGATCTAGATCCAATGATGTTCCAGATCAAGTATGATCTAGTGACGATGTTCCAGATCGAGTATGATCTAGTGACGATGTTCCAGATCGAGTATGATCTAGTGACGATGTTCCAGATCGAGCATGATCCAGTGACGAAGTTCCAGATCGAGTATGATCCAGTGACGATGATCTAAATCGAGTGATGATTCAGATCTAGATGAAGATGACTTGAAGATGAAGATGACTTGAAAATGACGAGGACTTGACGATGACCGAGATGATACAGAGAAGAATACTTGTGCTAATAAATTATGTCGAGAGAATACTTTCCTAGTTAAAAAGGAGTGTTGATGTAATTGTAACTTCGGAATGTATTCATCCATATTTCCTATGTATTGTAACTCGATGTTTATTCCAGGATGTATTGTAATGTATTTGAGTCATGTCATACCCCGATGTTCCGATCAGGAAGTTTCTATAATGATAAAGTCATGTCAAGTCATTGTGGGTAACCCTCCTATTGGTAAAGGGTTAAATTCCCCATAGTTGTGGGGCCCTTGGGTTATTAGACTATCCTAGTGAAGTTGACCCTAGGTGAGTCATTATAAGTCAGGGCAATAGTCCCCACCATTGTGTTACCCTCCTATTGGTCGGAGGAGGAAAACTCCCCACAAGTGGTGGGGCACTAGGGTTATTAGACAATCCTAGAGATGTTGGCTCCAGTAAGTAATTGTTAAGTGAGGCCAACATGTTGGAGTGCACTTCAAGTAAACGGAAGAATATAAATAGGGAGTGAGAGCCTCTCTATTTATCACTTGAAACACTTACACTCACTCAAGTGTGGCGCATAAGTGAGGAAGGAAATACACTGGGACTAGACAAGAAGAAGACTACTGCTGTCGGGTGTGCATCTTACTATTTTTCGGTTTTACCATTTTGTGTTGATTCTATCTCTGAGGAAGTTGCGGGGTTTTCTCCTTTATGGTTTCCCCGAGGAAAACTCTTTGTGTCTCTTGTCTCTTGTGATGTGCTTATGTTTTACTGTTGTGCTTGTTATTCTCTCAGTGAAAAGATCCTAAGATCATGATGCTAGCTTATATGATGAAAAACTAACAGGGATAGGCCATCCTAACCTAACTCCTATTATATATGGAAGAAAATTGTTGCTCCAAGTTTAAAAGCGGGGTATACTAATTCAATCCTTATTAGGCAATATTTGAATGTAGATTGTTCTCAATGACATATCTTACCTATATTTTTGGATTACAAGAATATTAAGTTTAATAATATCCAAATATTTAAAAGTAAATGGATAGAGGAAATGAACAAATGCAGGGGAAAGCAGGATTGGGATGAATCATGTGTGTCTCTTTTGTTGTTGATTGCTTCTTTTGCTAGCTCTTTTCCCTCCTTTGGTTTCATCTATTGATGTTGGTGTAATAATCTATATGCAAGTATTATTTGACTCGTATGATAGGGAATGACCAAAAAATGACATGTAGACTAGGTTGAGCTTCCTCCGATTGAAAATAATGGGTTATATCAACGGCCAGAATCAATACTACGGTCTGATTACTAAGATCAAGCTTTGTTCAATTTTGCTTCAATAATATTTGAAGGGGATAAATAATATGATTTTGGCGCATAAAAAACTATAACCTGTAATGAATGCTATCATGGGTCATAAAAAATAAAAAGGTTTAAAAGGATCCATATCCAAGAGCCGAAGCGATATATATTTACCAAATCTTATTCCCAATACATTAATAGGTTTACCCTATTCATTCATGTCTCCATCGTGGATCCCATAAACCTATTGAATTCCTCTACCCAATAAAAATTATTCCTTCATTGAATGGTATTCCCAGTATTTAGACTTTAGATTCATGATTTCTCTTAAAAGGAAAGATGTGATGCATGTAAGGATCCTCCTTCGAAGAAAACTAAATTTTTGCTTAAAAGGTCATGAACAAGTCATAAACATATTTAACAGGTCATGAAATAGCCACAAATGACTTCCTTATTGTGCTCACAAATAATTAGTTAATAAACAAGTCATGGCTGACAGAGTACGAAGAGATACTAATTCTAAATACACAAGTATTGGAAGTGTTAATAATTGTCTTAAAGGGGCGAATCACAAGTGTCATTTTCATGACTATGAGACTGATCGAAACATGAGTAGAAAATTTTGGGTAGGGTTTGGAATAATAATTGTGACCCCTAATCACATGAAAAATGTATATAAAACCATAGAGGAAACTAACCATGTTCTTTTAATCCCGCATGATGGTAATGGCTCGAGGTTATGTTTGTCCACGATGGTGACATGTCGAGGTTTTGATCATCCTTTATGGAAACGGGATAGGACAGTATTTGATCCTCCACAATCGAAAGGGGACAGGGTTCTAATCCTCCTTGATGGAAATGGGATGGGGTTTTGATTCTCCTCGATGGTGATAGGCCGACATTACACAGGTTTGGGACGGTATTTCCTCCACTATTGCGATTATAGTGGATTATAATTGTTTATTTTTATTTTTATTATGACTTGTATTTTGTTTTGTTTTATTTTTAATTTTTAATTTTATTTTTTTCAATTTTGTTTTTATTTACTTGTGTTTTAATTTAATTATGTCTTAATAGGATAAATTATGAAAAGGTGCAACCCTCATCATGAATACACTAGGAAACATTGAAAAGGGGTATTTAACATTGAGCACATTGAGAATCCACCTTCAAATGAAAAGGACAATATACATCATATATATACACATAGGTTGAATACACAAAATATCATCTTTGATATCATCCTTTTGCTAAAAAGATACTATGAAAATCATCTCTATGGGGTTGCACTAGTTGCAAGTGGATTGAATACCAAACATATTGAGTTGGTGCTTCTTCCCTCATTTGTTTTTGGTAAATTCTACCCACTTACAATTCAAATATGTTATATTGTCCATAATTTTATATGTTATTACAACAGCACATGCATTATTATGGTTTTAAGATATGTTATTTTCATCATGGGTATAAATCAAACGCCTACAAAATTGTGGATAATATCTTACTATAGTAGTTATTACTCTCTGATTAGGCCATTTCCTTATCCTACGAAAATATTAATAGAATGGAATAAAATGTTTAATGTTGCATGAAAAAATAATATGGCTCCTAAGGTAACTCATGAAGTTAAACATAATTTCATAAACTTGATTTGATTCAATAAAAGGGGTATATCGAGTATTCATGTGCAACACCTTATGTTCCTAATTAGTCCATGACAACTTATTTACATTGATCGCTGGTCAACAAATTGATTGGTTGATGGATGGAATTTTTTCATTTCATAATAGCAATTATATTTCATGTTATAAAAGGTTGTGGTTAAACCTAACAATGTTGTGATAAAAAAAAATATATGTATGGTTGTATCAATATGTTCAAAATGCAAGTGATTCTCAATAATATTGTCTGAAATGACAATGTTCCATGGATTTCTTTGTTCATAAGAGATCTTGCGTTTCCTAAGGAAAAGATAAACCACACACTAATTATATTAGCCTAATTCTACTCAGATGAACTACAAACATCACTATGGTAACCGTGTCCCTCATTCGCATCATGATGTGATCTTAGTTTTATCGTATTGAGCTAAGTCAAACCAAAGTTGACCAAAGTATACAATGCATTACTTACCTTATTTTGTATGTGTGGGGCATGGAGGAAATCCATCAAAATCCATGCTATCATATTAAATTAACAAATCGCTATTTTGTCATCTCATTAACTCCTTTGTATGCTCCAAAATAGTGTAGTTGGTAAAGTGTGGACCTTATCAAGTCATTACAATTTATAGGCTTTGATCGTCTTCTTTACTAATCCTTAATCCCATTTTAATGCATTAAATTTAAATTTAAGTTAGATCCAAAAGAAGGTCCACTCTTTCACCAATAAATAAATCCATTAAATCCATGCACTTCATTATGTCATAATTATTCTAGTGTTGGTTTTGGCCAATATGGATGAAACTTCTTTTTTTTTACTCTTGAACACAAGAATGAACATTTAAGAAATAAAATTTGATGTAAAGTATTTGAAATAAATTCAGAGTGAAAGAACATGTTCATATAAACTGTCACTACAATACTACAACAACAATTATGTCATTTAGGATGATGCAGGTATAAAGATAAATGAACTTCTCTTGGGATATTATTCATCTTTATCCAACTAAACATATGTATCATCCAGTTCAGAAACAATGTTGAGTGGATTAACCATATCAACATCATCATCAATTCCATTTTTGATATCTTTGTCTACATCATCATCATGAAGAACTTCATCATCTCTTACATTAGGCTTAACTTATTCAAATTCTTCATTTGACACATATGCTACCTGCTCCTATATATAATATTATTCTTTAGTACTATATTATTCATCTACGTTAAAATTTGATCGCCTTCCTCTTGGATCATATCTAACAATGAATGGCAAACCCCTCTTACTTGGAAACTGTGAGTAAAAGGCATGTTTGCATTGGATTGGATGGAAATATTGATCATATCTTACTGGATCAAACATCATTGTATTAATCATGGTAAATCCATCAACATGTGATGAATAACAATTCTATGAGGATCATGTTCATGCATTCATAGCTATACCATTTGATCTCGAACAAAACTAATTTGAAGGAGTTAAAGTCACATTGAAGTATATCATGCAATTATCCATAGTATCTATCGATATATAATTTTGGATGTTTGTCACCTCTAGAGGAAACATTAGTGGCCTGAAATACTGTAGTTATACCACTATAAAAAAAAAATCATATTTTCATCCAAATTTTTGATGTCATATTTACACCCAGTGCACAACATAGCACTGTGGTGTTTCAATTGCAATATGTTAGACATGTAAAAAATGCATTGTCACGATGAATTAATAAACATATTCATGTAACTTAGTAATAGTTAAAAAACAAACAGAATTGCTTTCACATAAATATAGTATAAAATAATTGAATAAAATGGATGGAGAATATGCTTACTTGTTGATCTTTCAAACCATATGCTAAATCAATTTCTGTCTATGTGAGATTTGGATATTCATTACAATGAGCTACTATAACCAATGTAGACACCCCTTCCCATGATAAACCACCATCCCATTTTACAAATATTTCGATCCATATCTTCATCCAATCAAGATTGTTTGCAATGTATAAATGCATTGCATCTAACTCTCGAGCATTTGTATCAAGAAAATCATAATTCACTAATAAATAATAGTTACCATGGTAAAAAAACCCAAGGGGTTTGGCTTGTTAGCCACTCTACGTTCTGTTAAGGCATAGGGGTTCTTAAGTAGGTCGGAGGTTCAAATCCCCCTGTGCAAAAGGGAGGTCTCTCATGCAGTGTCGCGGGGGTCGGGTAGGTTGGTTAGGGGTTATAGTGGTAGCGTCAGGAATCGACCCTGTGTCACGTGACAACGAAACCTACCAATTGTCAATTCTTATAGACAAAAAAATTTAGTTACCATGGTAAATACTAATAATTGATGAAAGAATAGAAAATAAATAAATATGATATACGCACAAAATAAGAAAAGTTAAATTTATTATATATAAATCTCCACAATTGAAGAACATATGGCTATGTTCCTGGCTCAAGAGACCTTGTATTAACCATGGTAAATCCATTAACATGTTCAATAACAGTTCTATCGAGATCATGTTGATTGAATCCTAGCCTATAGCATTTGACAATGAACATAAGTAATTTGAAGGATTTAAAGTCACACTCAATAATATAATCCAAATACCTATAGTATCAATTTTTTGAAACTTATGGATGTTTACAGTTGGATATTCAACGATCATCATATTTTTTACTACAAAAGTAAAAAATATGACTACCTAGGTCATATATTCGACAATTATTGTAAATTCAACATAAACTTGGGTAAATTTAAAAAAGAACAAAAAAAACATAATTACAAAGGTGAAATCTAACGACAAGGTCAATTTCGTTGGATTGTGTCATATTTTCTCATCATATTTTGGGTTCAAATATGGTTGTACAGGAACACAACATCCGCAAATAAATTCAAGACCATAATGTATGAAAATGAATGTAGGACCAATACATCTGCAAAGGAATGCAAGACCACAACATATTCAAATGGATGCAAGATTAGAACGTTCACAAATGAATGCAAGACCACAACATTCACAAATGAATGCAGGGCCGCAACATCTGCAAATGGATACCACAACTTCCAGAAATGAATGTAGGACCACAACTCGTTGAGATATTCCTATTCAAATATATCACAAACCTTCCTAGGATCTTCCTTCTGGGGATGTAACAAACCATGTTGGGATCTATCCTTAGCGATATGACCATTCATACTGGGATACACTCGCAATGTTGTCACCAACCATGTTGGGATATAACCATGGAGATATGACCAAGCTCTCTATACAGTGACCCGGTCACTACGTCTCATCATTATTCTCTTGTACATCTACAACTTTATCATTCTTCTCTTATACATTTACAACTTCACCATTCTTCTTTTGTAAATTCACAAATTCACCATTCTTCTCTTACACATCTACAACTTCATCATTCTTCTCTTGTAGGTGATGGCATACAATCCTTCCTACAAGCCAAATACCTCAGTTGCATGGTTAGAAAAATTTCATAATCTTCAAGATGTATTCACAATGACAAATTATTATGCATAAAGATATATGTCATACATTCATGCAAATATTTTAGCCAATACAACATTCATCCATATCCCGTATACATCCAATAAATTTCTATATGCCTTCCATCTCTACCAGCACATTATTAAGAGTGTGCACTCCCAACATGTTATCAAATAGGTTTCATTCTAGATAAGTAGCAATGGAATGTTCTAGAACACCATTGGCCACTTACCCATGAAATGCATATTAGTAGTATATTTTTCATCAATGCAAACAGTCTATCATGCATGGTACATTTTCTTAAACATACATATGTACACAACTAAACAATGTCATTTAAGCAACTAGATATATAACAAATGACAATTCAAATACTTATCTTTGTTTCTTTGGTAGACTCCCTCTTGATATTTATCTCCTTGTGTGAATTACTTGATTGTTTGACAATGTGCTCTACTTAATCGTCTAATTCTAAGGATCTGTTCATATCATTCTAATGATAGGAAAGGCTGAGCAAGTATTCTACATGACATATTACATAGGACTATGTACTAGTGTTGAATTTATGTGTCCATGTAAATGCATCCCTTCTTATCCAATGTTGAAATGGATAAGATTATGATATTTGTCTTCATCGATAGAATTCCTCTGGATCAATGTATATATTCCTCATCACTTGAGAAATATTCCCTTTTATTTTTCTTAGTTACAATGTATTGATCCTTGGTTGCACCGAGAGCAACACTCGTCCGCTCTCTACAACATCCTAGACTTCTCTTTCTATTTGTATCACTGTCAACCCAATCAAATTAATCACATCCCTACAGGAATATCCTTTGGTCTCTCACATGTCTGAGTCCATACTCAATTGTAGTCTTTAGGTACCACACCCCATACTTTGAAACAACTATGTGAACACATCTCAGCTGCACTACGTACTGGATCAAAGTATTGACCACAAAGGAAATATTTGACCTCATGTTTGTCAAGTACATTAATGAACCAAACTTTTTCCTGCATATTGTTACATCAACTATATTTGAAGTAGGATCACATAGAAACTTCTAGTTTTATTTCATCTATGTAACTATATTCCAACATCTTGAACCTCTTTAGGATCTCAACTGCACATTTCCTTGGCTAAGAAAAATATCATATGGAGCCTGTCACAGCTCATGTCAATATTATTGAACTCTGATATCTATTGTAGTCACTGCCTTTAAATTGGAGCACCATGCTCCCTATGCATCTTGTACTCTCTTTATCGATACATTCTATATCGGAGTGATAAGTGTTGGAATATATTAAACCCACTCACAACTTAGGGTAAAATAATTAATCATTATTTGATTAATTATTCACCCACTAGATTAATTAGTTGGCATCCACTTGCACCTTAAAGTCAATGCATGCCATATATATCCTAGGAATGATTTATTTATGATTCTGGGTTGATCTAGAATTAGTATATAGGACCTTACAACAAATTCTATTTTTTTCTGCTTTTTCTGCTTTTTCCTGCTTTTCTATGGATAAGATAAAATCTAGTCAACTAGGAAACTGGGAGCTTTTGTTTCCAACCCATCCTACATTAGTTTTTCTCCATTTTCTAGGATTAGCATGTTATTTCCATCTCCTTGACAACTCACTCATAATTTTTCCAACTTGTGAGGTCCTTGATAGATTTAGCAAGTGCTTTATTCACCTATGGGGGTTTGCTATATTTTGGTAAGTTATCCTTTTTGAGCTTTATGAGTTGTTTCCATACAATTCGACTTTCCTATAAGGGAAGAACTATTTATGTACACTATTATTCATAATTATTCAATGGAAGGATACAACCAATATTCATCTCTTCATTCATGTGATTCAGTCTCTTTTCTTCTCTCAATTTTTCCTGTGTATGCTTGTGAGAATTCTTAGTAGAAAGATCTATTTCCTATGCTTCTTCTTAGAATCATTGCACATAGCATTGATCTATTATTTATACATGGTATCATAGCTACAAGGTTGATCAAGTTCTACAAAGTTGAGGAGCGCTTCCAGTCTCCTATCCCTCTTTGAAGAAGAGCTTGTCTAGCTTACAAGATTTTCTCCTAGTTTGTTTTGCAGGTTGCATAGAGTATCTCTTAGAGAATATCAACAAATTCAATATGGATTCAAAATTTCCTCTACTATCTCCTTTAAACTATGCTGATTGGAAGCCAAAGATGAGTGCATACTTGAAGAGGCAATGTCTCTTTGATGTCTCCATTGGTGCATTGAGTGAACCTGAGTCTTATGAAGAGAAGATTGATTGGCTAAATAATTGTGATAGAGATTATGGAATTATGTGTTTGGGAATGTCTCCAAATATATATCATCTCATATATTCTACTGAATATCCATTTGAGCTTTGGAAAAATTTGGACAAAGCTTTTGGTTTGCAGGAAATTGAAGATGAAGCATGGAGCGAACCTAGCATCTCCTCTTGTTCTCTATCTCAAGATTTATTGGCCTCTACATTCTCTGATGAAGAAGTTTCTCATATATTTCATGTTTCTACTGCCCTCTTTCATTCGAATGCTTCTTCCTTCAATGAAGAAGCAAATATTGAAGAGCCATCTTTTTCTGTGTCTCTTGAAGGTGATTTTTCTTCTTGTGATACTATTGATGAAAAAGAAGTAACATATGGAGCTGCTGCTGATATTGATTATGATCCTCTAACCCATTCATTGTTCTCTCAATCTCCTATCTTATATTTTGAGATCTATGTGCCATATTCTTCACACCTTGTGCATGCCTCTCTCATTGATGGTGCACAACCCAGTGATTTCCAGGATGTTTGCTTAGCCAAATCAAGCCTTATTTGTTCCATACCACTTACCTTAATTGATCTCATGTGCTTCAGCATATCCTCCTTTGTTCTTGGAATTAATACTCAGAGCCTTCCTGAAGATTGTGGACATCTCTTTCTTTCCTCCGTTCATACAGAGGATTCATTACCAGTGTATTCCCATGAGTCTATTGATATGCTTATATGTGATCCTTTGGATTCTGATTTATAATCATATTTTTAGGTTGATACACATATAATACCACCATCCATACCATCTACCATACCTCTGAATAATCCAAAGACTATACAAATCCCAAGATCACTACTTGATTCCTCATTGGTCTCTTATGCAGTGATATTTATCTTACATGGTTTGAAGTCTTTCCTAACTTTCATTGGCCTGTTATCCATGTCCTTAGTAATATATGGACAGATATTAAACATGTTTGTATCTTTTCTAAATACTTATGATTCATATCTTATGCCCATCCATCATTCAGAATTTTACAACTATCAGTTTTCCCCAGTTGCTCATAAATTTCCTAATCTAGCCCTATATCCTCATGGAGCCATTGAACCCTTTGTACTTGCTGTTCCATATGTTAATATTTCTGATATATTAGAGTTTTATCAGCCTCATATCAGATCTATACAGGTGCTACATCAGATTGGAAGATTGACATGTGATTCACATCACAATTTTGCAGTTATTCAGGGAATTGGGTGTGAAATAAATTGCCTTATTTTTTGTACTCTTTGGAAAGGAGTATGCACAGATCTATTTTCCATTTCAGATTGTGTTTGCATATCAGAGTTTGACAACAGAAAGAAGCATTCAGATAATGCTCCTACTTCATCAGTTGATGAGATACAAGGAGTCTCTCCTCTTCCTTCTTGCAGGTTCTACACTCCAGCGCACGATCATGGAGTTCATGATTTCTCAGCAAGTCCTTCATCCAGAAGTAGTTCAGTCAGCTCATTAAAGTGAATATGAAGATATGTTGAAGACATATTTCAAATTTTGTGCCTTGTCCTATCTTGAGGGAGGATTTTCCCCATGTGGTTTTGCCTCTTTCCTCACTTTTCTGGACATACTAATTGTTAAAGGGTGACCATAGCCTTGTTGCTGGGCCCTATATGCATCCATATGCATCCATATTTTTTGTCATACCATCATAAAGTCAGACTTATAGGGGGGTGTTGGAATATATTAAACCCACTCACAACTTAGGATAAAATAATTAATCATTATTTGATTAATTATTCACTCACTAGCTTAATTAGTTGGCATCCACTTCCACCTTAAAGTAAATGCATGCCATCTATATCCTAGGAATGATTTATTTCTGATTCTGGGTTGGTCTAGAATTAGTATATAGGACCTTACAGTAGATTCTACTTTTTCTGCTTTTTCCTGCTTTTCTATGGATAAGATAAAAGCTAGTCAACTAGGAAACTGGGAGCTTTTGTTTCCAACCCATCCTCCATTAGTTTTTCTCCATTTTCTAGGATTAGCATGTTATTTCCATCTCCTTGACAAATCACTCATTCTTTTTCCAAATCGTGAGGTCCTTGATAGATTTAGCAAGTGCTTTATTCACCTATGGGGGTTTGCTATATTTTGGTAAGTCAGCCTTTTTGAGCTTTATGAGTTGTTTCCATACAATTCGACTTTCCTATGAGGGAAGCACTATTTATGTACACTATTATTCATAATTATTCAATGGAAGGATACACACCAATATTCATCTCTTCATTCATGTGATTCAGTCTCTTTTCTTCTCTCAATTTTTCTTGTGTATGCTTGTGAGAATTCTTAGTAGCAAGATCTATTTCCTATGATTCTTCTTAGCATCATTGCACATAGCATTGATCTATTATTTCTACAATAAGTAGGCTCATTTACTACTTTATCTTCTGTTTATCTATTTACGTCATATCTCATGGTCACTGGATATCAATTTTCTCCATCTCAAACTTTGTTTAAAGTTCCTCTTGCACCCATATATGAGATTCTTCTCCTCTATAGGATTCCATATTCAACCTTGTAGCAAAGGATGAGATCTCAATCACTCTAGGTGATCCTCAGGCTTGTCATGTAACTATATGTGTTATCCCATGGTTTCCTTTTGAGCTCGTACAAATCCTTCTTTAATTTTTTCACATGTTGTTCTCTATAGAGAGTCTCAAGTCTTGGAGGTTTCCGGATATACACTTCTACTTCACTGAAGAAGTGTGCCCGTACACTAGATAAATTCCTCGCCATAATCAACTCCCTCTTTTTGAGAGAAACCGTGAACCTTTATTTGCGTCTCTTGATGTTGTCATCTATTGCATGCTTCATCTATTAGATCCATTTGGAAGACATTATAGACTTCCCTTTAGGTCTTGGGACCACATTCTAGACATCATCCTTCATGACCGGTAATCCTTGATTATATCATCTTTCCATTATTGCTTCTTGCGACATTCTTTCAAAAAGTGACTTTTTTCATCATAAGTGAAACATCTGAGCTCTGAGAGGTCCTTCTTCTAAAATATTTTTGTGAGAATGTTCTTCATTATTATTCTTTCTCTTCTTAGCATGGGATTCTAGGGCTTGATTTTCAACCTCTCCCAATTTTTCTTCTTTAGATTCTTCTTATATCGATTCTTCCCATAGGTGATCTCCATTCTAGAAAAAAATACTTGAATGAAATAATCCTATGATCTTTGGAGACAATTCAAGGTTGTCAACTCCACTTCTACTTCTTCAAAATTATCTCCAATAGCTTCTAGTTTCTCCTTGATTTGGGAGACCCTTCTGAAGTGAGATTGACTACTTTCTGACAAATGCATCTTCATACTCTTGGGATGAGTCCTCAAGGTCATATTCATGTTGATATAGAACATATCCTTGGGATTATTTAAAGATGATACACATGGTACCAAATGGTCCTTGGTAGAAATTGAAATGATCTTCTTGGATTCTTTAGCTTTATCATCATCTCCCTCTGCCTCTGCAGCTCCTCCTTTGACATAATATTCCAATCCATTATCTTCTAATATGAGAAACATTTTATACTCCCATACAAAGAAGTTCTTGGCTTATTCATAATTGTACTCAAGCTTGGTATTGTTTTTGATCAAGTGAGAAATTTAAATGGAAATAGAGAGAATAGAACTTACCAATAAGAGTGATTTAACTAGATGCTCGCTTCAATTATTTTCTGGAAGACTACTTCTGGTAGACCTAGGGTTTGATAGATAAACCTTAATTTTTCAAGTTTGGAATATTGAAATTTTGTCAGGACAGAAATATGTGCTTCCTTGAGGTGAGTTGTCTAGTGAGGTCCTTTTCCAAAAACAGTGAAGGGAAACTCCAAAAAATTGATTCCCTAGTTCCTTCCTGCAGTGTCTCGTAGTAAAAAATTGTAAATCCACATAATTATAAACTATTTCCATAGAAATATGAACCATCCTAGGAAAATTTATATGGTCCTCCTTTTTCAACAAATTGATGGAGGGAAGTGTCTGAAATAGGAATCCCTTGTTTCTCCAATTTCTTTTGCAAAAAATTTTGAACTTGATTTTGATGTATCTACAAAATTCCTGTATGAAACTTATTTTTGAGATAGCCTAATATGTCCTCTTTCTAACCCAATGGGTTAGGAAAATATTGGATTCATGAATAGGAATGTATGTTAATTTTCCCAATATGACCAATTTGTGGATTGGTTTAGTATAGCAAAATTGGATCAACTTCCACATGTCAATATTTCAATACCATGGTCTGAAACTTAGACACAAAAGTTACAGTTTATTCTCTATTTGCAGCATCTTACTAAATTCTATTTGTATACTCATATCCCAAGATATAGAAATTCTCCCTAGGTCATCTGTTTATGATTGGATTATGGAAGAGGATAGAACCATGTTTTGGAGGAATCATATCTCCTAAAGTACAATGAATATGATCCTTAAATTCACACATAAGCTACATAAATATTTCATATTTGTATTGTAAAAGTTTTAGATCTTGATCCTTATCCAATTTCTAGTTATAACAAAAATACAAAGACAACAATATTTTTCCCTCTAGGGTTTTCACGAACAAAAACCTAATCTCCAGTATTGTGCAGTTGTAGCATTATTTTGGATGCAAAAATACTTCTTTCATGCTGCCTCTGATACCATGTTAATATTTTAATGCTTATACAAGATCTTAAAATATTTAGCATTAAAATGTCATAACCATATACAAAAATATCATTGAAAGAATGACAAGCACAACCACAAGAAAGAACACGTAGATTTATCTTAGGAAACCCTCGTGGGACAGAAAACCCAACAAAAATTCCTCGCTATATAATTCAACCAAGTTTATTATAAGACTAAAAGAATAAAACTTTTAATACCACATCAATAAGACTTGACTGTTTCCTCTCCTCTAGATGGACTTATCCTCCTCTCTCTGATGAACTTGCTTGAGTTTGATTGTTTCCAAATGATGCAGGTTCCTCCCCAACTTATATTGATTAGTGGAGAGGCCTAATAACCCAACAAGACCGACTTCTCCTCCCAATCGGGTCCAAATTTCCTTGGGATACTAAAAAAATCATTTTAATGATACTTTTATGGTTACTATTGTTGATAAAATTGTCATTGATGCCAACATGGACATGCAGCATCCTGATAGATTGTCATTGATGCCACCAAGTCCCACTTGCATCCTTGGACCCATTACAAAGTGGGTTTCAGAATTGAACCCCTTACAAAGTGGGTTTGTGCCTTGAAGCACCTTGTACCTAGTTCACAAGGTCCTTGTACCAATAATGAAGGATCTTGGAGCCACCACCTTATCAAGGATGCTGAAGACCCTACTGATGGTGTTGAAGACCCTAGAGATGGTGTTGAACATAAGAAAGTACCAATACCAAAATGTATCCTAAATAAGAAAAAGGTAGAGAGAGATAAGCAGAAATGAGAGAGAAAAAAAGAATATTATGGTATTTCTGCGACAACATTTGATCTCGAAGTTGGATTAGGGAACTCATGGTACCATTGCAAAAGGTATCATCGAGCGCTACAACTTCCATGTTTAGAGATTTGTGAGATTGAGAATATAACTTAAAAGATTCTTTTAAGAAAGCACCTTTGCAAAGATGTTTTTCACGATTCCTCTTGCTCAAATTTACAAAATTGCATGCCCCAGACAAACCGTGGGGAATATTACAAAGCACAGAAAACAAAAGTTGTAGCCTACAATGAGAAATTTCCAACAGTACCAAGAGAGCCCAATAGGACTTTGGGATAAAAATTTATCACAAAAATACCGTACTATTATTTTTTCCTCTCTCTCATTTTTGCTTATCTCTCCCTACCTTTTTTTATTTAGGATACCTTGTAGAAGAGGGTAGATTTTTATGCAGACTTGATGGACATCAAAGAAGCATTAATGACCCATTATGTGGTCATTTATGCTCTGATGGTGTCATCATACCCCATAAGAAGGGATAACAACCCCACAGGTGATGTTATGATGGATCTTGACCATTGGAGGTCTCCTGGTGTGGTTGAGGTGGTTGAAGAAGCCTATGATATGACGGTGTCATGGTACTCCAAAATAAGGCCTAGCAACCCCACAGGTGATGTTATGATGGTGTTGAGGCCTGGAAAATTGTAGGTAACAATAGTTAGGGATTCTCCCCAATAAACGTTCCCAATTATCCCATTATTGTTTCGTATGGGGAATCCGTCCAGTTTACGGTCCGGCTACCATAAGTCAAGTAACAAATTAAAATGTTTTACCGGTTATGGATCAATCCACCGTATATATTTTTAGTTTTGTGTTTAATTTATGATGTGCAAGTGCCAATTTAAAAATGCAAATTGATAGAGATAATGAGGAGGGTCACAATGTGATGTGCAGGTTCTTACCTCTTGTCTTACCTATTTCGCATCTAAATCACAAACAACAAGAAACTAACTATAACTAACTAACATATC
Source organism: Pseudotsuga menziesii (assembly GCA_001517045.1). Lineage (NCBI taxonomy): Eukaryota > Viridiplantae > Streptophyta > Pinopsida > Pinales > Pinaceae > Pseudotsuga > Pseudotsuga menziesii. The sequence continues at coordinate 567,571 of LPNX010667139.1, forward strand.
CCTAGGGAGCAGAATTATTAGCTAACAATGAGTAATGTATTTATGTGCATATATTAGGAAAAATTACAGATAGCCGTTATTTATTTCAGAACACATGAACATTAATAGAAATATGAACAACAAGATAGCTTATTGTTAATTGCAACCTTCATTACTCACAGTGGAAATTTCACAGAATAAACTAGAGTACATTCATAACATGAACAGAAATTCAATGAGTTAGAATGATCTCACAGTTAATGGACATAAGCTAAAAACGAGATAGTTCACATTCCACTGATCCATAGCAAAGCATTTGAAACATTCCACCAAACTTTCTCCAGTAGAAACTCGTAACTCTTTATTGTAAAAGGAAATAGTTCTTCTTACAATATACTCTTAAAAATTTCCTGGGAAAAAGGTCCCCTCTACATCTAAACTCTCCTATATTTGTACAAAAAATCAAAACCTTTGGGCTGCCCCTCAATGAATTTTGGGCTTCCCGAACCTTTTGGTTCCAAAATTCTGTCTTGTAGTATGTGCTCATAATTTATACAATATATTACATTTTAAAACAAAATCTTTTAAAATACTTTGTGAAGAGCGGCCAGCTTGGTCGTTGATGAACTTTTTCCATGCCTGGGCCTTTGCTGCTATGCCTTCGAATACAGAGGGTTCAAGAAAAAAGATATTTATCTTATCTTTGGCAGCCTGGTTTTTCACTCCTTCTATCCTTGCAAGACTTAGGCATAGATGATCCTCTAGTAGATGTACAGTTACAACTGCATGTGCAATTGCATTCTTTAAAATTTGTTCATCTACATCCTTTACCTATTGGATCTATTGCTCATCTTCCTGACATCTACTTTGTAGATGCTCTATAAACACTTTATGCTCTGATATTGCATCCAATCTCCTCTTTGCTGAAATATGGCATCTATTGTACGTAGCGAGCACCCTCCTACAGTATTTGGCACATGCTCCTTTCGTTTTCTTTACAGGTTTCTTGAATTATTCGGCAACATTGATTGCAAACTCCAAGAAATCATATTCCTACTTTAAACTATGTTGGTATTTAACTGGTAGCTCCGTAGGAGATTCCTCATGTGTTTCTATCCACACTATTCTTCCCGTTAGAATCTCTTGAGATCTGTCCAAAAAATAGGAAGTAGTATCCAGAATTTCTTCTAATCTGCTATCTATTTGTAAAGTATTACATCTTTCTTTCTCAATGCACATTTGTAATTCGTGGATCTTCCTTATCTGAGTTAGAACATGTTCTTTTAAAGGCTGGAAGTCTGTCTTCTGTTCCATAGAATATTTCAGTGATGCTATCAATGAAGTATTATGTTCTTCTAGGGTTGCCACCTGTATTTGATATTGCTTCTCTCTTTCTCCTATGGCTTCCATCTCTGTTTCTAACTCAACAATTTTACTTTGCAACTGGTCCTTCTCTACACTTAGAGTTTCATAGGATACCTGAAGATCATTCTTCTCACTTTTCAACACTCGATGCTCTTGTTGTAGCCTTTGTAATTCTACTAAGCTGTTTTGAGCATCCTTTTCCGTTTTCCTTGTAGAAACTTCTAAAGCCTACTTATTTGCTTACAAAGTCTGGAGTTCAGTTCTTGAAGTCCTCACTTCATTTATCATGTCCTCATATTTCCTCTTCAGCTTATGACCTTCATCCCTCTCCTTCTTCAGTGTTTCTTTTAATTGTGATGCATTTTTTCTTGAATGCTCGAGATCTGTCATGATCCTGTCGACATTATCTTTAGTTTATTGGGTTAATGCCACCCCAACTCTTGCTGTCAATCTTAGGTCTGCATCCATTCCATGCACCACGGTTTTATCAGTTATCATCTTTCCCGGTTGTCCTCCTATTTCAACCTTTTTCTCAGTTCTTTTTACAATCCTTTTCTTCTCCTTGTCATAGAAAATAGTACTGAAGTTGGGTACTTCCTCTCCTTCTTTAGGCATGAAAGGGATCAAATTCATTCCAAAAAATGAAGATTGCCCCAGTGTACTACCAGAAGATGCACCAGGCTCCTGGGGATCATGATTAGATTTTTTGTGTCCTTGATCTGTGTGATCCTGTCCCCCTTGTGTATCTATCCTCTCAGTAGCCTGTTGGTCTTTTTTAGATCCTGTTAATCCCATACCTTCAATTTCTTCTTTTTTTATTATTTATCTCTACTTCTTCATTTCTCTTTCTCTCCTCCTCTTCCTTCCTTGTTGCTTCCTATGCAGCTCTCTTTCTTTCTTCTTATTCATTCTTTATCCAACTCTTTGTCTCCTATGCTAGCCTTCTAGCATCTTCTTCCCTCTTTTTGGCCTCTTCTTTTTCCACTGTCTTAGTCTTCTGTGAACTTTTTCCCTTTCTGCCCATAGTGACTATTTTTTGTTTAAATCTCTTTTTTAGGGAAGTCATGTTCTTTTCACTCCTGAATGTTTCCTCATCCTTGTCCCAAAATTTTCTATATTCAAAATGAATACTTGCCTCCTTGCAGTGATATACCACCTTATTTCGGTAGTCATTCCCGTGAAAGTTCATTTCACCAAAATGGAAATGCTCCAGTTCCTGAACAAACTTTGTAGTCTGTTTTACCTTTGAAAACTTATAACTTCCAAGCTAGACAGCTATTGCAGGATAGGTTACCTTATTATGTTCAAACACGAAACTTCCCACACCATCAATGTATACCTGCCTAGCTGCCTCTTTATGTAGCACATAGTCAGTGGCATTCTTAGGGAGTAGAGAAGGTGCTATGGAACCCCCATACATTCTTATGTACAATCTTCCTCAGTCAAATAATAGTCTCCATATTCCTCGATGTCCTTGAATGCTTCTTCGGACATGTCGTTGCATTCAGTTAGGAAAATTAGGGTGTACAAAGGCATGATGAAGTGTTCACATATTTCTCTGTAGTAGCTATAGTATTTGTGGGCCCAAAAAAATCTATATGTTGTGTATACCAGGGTCCTGTCCCTATCCCAATTACACCTCAAGGATGGAAAAGACTGGGTACATAGTATACAGTCAACTAGGATAGAGATCATGTAGAACTCTGATTTCTTCTGTGACACCCCTCCCAAGGCTGAGGATATGCATGATGAGAGGCTATTAGACACTATGTTTGACCAATTAAATATGGTTCCTTGAGTGGCCACAGAGAAGATAATTGGTATCCATCCTATTTTGAATCTTTTTTCGTGAGCTCTACCAAAAATCCTATTCAACATTAGTGCAATGAATGTATAGGGAGTCCAAAGAGTGGATGTATCATACTCTTTTGAAGGCCTAGTTCGAAAGTTCTTCCCTGGCATAATCATTCTTTTAACTGTTTCTGCCAGGTCTATAGTTGTCTCTTTCAACTAGCTTTCTGTTAAGTAAATCTAAGTAGGAGGCAGATGATATGCCATAGAGACATATGCAGGGCTATATGCAGCGTAGATCTCCTTAGCAGTATTTTCAAGAATCATCGTAGTCACATCTGCCCTAGGCAGAATCCAGCTTATTACCTCTGAGCACGGGAACAACTCAGGTCTTGTGCCGACTTTCATGAGACTCGATTTCTTGATGTTTGCATAAATGGTCAGCTCTTTGGATCCTACATTAGGTACGTTCTAATTTGCAATCATGCTGTATATTTCCATTAGAGGAAATTTGGGGTCTAAAATGGGCCTTATAATAAAATGTGCCAACCATAAGTTCTTGTGAGTTGGAATTCAAGAACCAATAGAATTTCAATAAAATGAGTCAACCATAATGGTTGAATTGACATATTTGTCATAAAAAAAACTACTTTTTTTGTTCGTATTTTCGACATATCTCCCTGTGTTTTTACTCAAATTTCTATCAGGAGACCTCGTTGGATGTTGAATTTGATTTTTCATCCAATGAGTACCCACACTACATACTATTGATGGACCCCGCTACCCCAAAAACAAGAAATACCTGAAAATATGTGACGATGACATCATCATCACATTTTTTCAGGTATTTCTTATTTTTGGGGTAGCGGGGTCCATCAGAAGTATGCAGTGTGGGTACTCATTGGATTCAAAATCGAATTATGCATCCAACGAGCTCTCTCGATCGAAATTTGAGTAAAAACACAGGGAGATATGTCGAAAATACGAACACAAAAGTAGTTTTTTTCTTTCTTCCTCCAAAATTAATAAATATTATTTTCCTTAGGAGGCCCATTTTAGACCTCAAAATTCCTCTAATGTCCCCATTTATAATCTGGTTCGACCCCGGTGGTAGCTTTGGTATCTTCATATATATATTCAACCTTGGTGATGATTTCAACCTCTGGTTCTCCTTCAACAACATGAGCCTTTTTCTTTTATCTTTTGGACATATTTTCTTTGCAACAATCACCCTGTTATAAACATAGCATGTTCTTAGACCATTTAAGCTTTTAGCAAGTGTTTTAATAATAACAAAAAAAAACTGTATCAATCTATTTACCTCTTCCATATGCATTCTGAAAAAATAGACTATACACAGTATTAATGCATGAAAAGAAAAAATGACAAGGCAAAGAAAATCCGACAATTTTTTGTCTTAAAACCCTCTAAGTCCACTATCTGTAACCAAAATCACAACCCCAATAGAACATACTCTTCATTTTAATTCGAGCCGCGTTCGAACTAATCTAACTCCTTCGATAAAAGCATGAACTGCATTGTTGCTACTGTTAATTCTCAAAATGTTAGACCCTATAATGTGCTCTTCATCATGGAAAACCCTAACTCGACCAAAACATTGAAAAACCTCCGCCATCCATGAAATAGGGTAAATGCACACAAAACATTTAAAGCCCCCCTAGATGGCCATGGAAAACCAAAGAATTGGTGGTGCAAATAGCGTAATGCTTGTCTACATTTCCCCCTTAATCTTTCGGATAGGAGTAAAGCATACATAACGGCTCAATTAGTCATGCGTGTTCAACACCCCCCTCGCTAAAGAAAAAATGTCACAACTCGCTATTTTACCCTAAACATTATGCATGTATACAGTAGAGATAAACACTCTTTATATGAACAAACCATCCCATGAAAAAACCTAAGCAGGGAAAACCACGGTTTCAATCAACCAATAAAAACCAAACAACAAGGTCGTGGATTGCCTACCTAGAAAAACGTAGTGCATTCAATGGGATAACCCAAAAATCTCCATGGTAACACACTGACGAGTAAATCGAATAGCTATGTACGTGAAAATTTCAATTGACAAGGATTGGAGCACAAACACAAGTTTCAATACGGATAAAGGATAAAAATAAGGCCCCCCTTTTCATATATATAGAATCCTCAGTGAAAAAAATTGGTAGGAAAACCCTATCTGCAGTCGAAATCTCTAAAATTGGAAGGATAGTCCAATAGACAGCCGTAACAGTGGATGCAACATCAACTACGGACCTGTGAGGCCTTAAACATATTGGCATGGAAATATCTAACCGCTAATGGTCAGAGCTTCAAACCTTAACATTTCCATAGTGTCGACGATGCCAAGCACTATCATCGTGATTATTATGTATCGGAGATCAGAAAAATTAATCTTTAAAGGATCGATGAGGAAACTAATTCTAACAATGCAGTGTTGGCGATATAAAAGTATCATTGTGACTATACTCTATTAAAAAGTATTGGGACCCGAAACACTTAAGTTCTTCAGTATCGGTGAGCAGAAAAACTATTCCTCGGAACACTCATCAATTTCCTTCTGAAACATCAACGGCATAGAGGACAAGTCTTCCGATTTATTTGTCAATTGACTTCCGATAGTGATAAAACAAAGTCACTGATAGTTAAAAAAACATGTTTGAGAAAATAAAATGAAAATAGAAGCATCCATGGTATTGGCAAGAAACAACTAATCTCTCAGGAGGTTCATTAACTAACTCTCGCAATGTTGGCAGCATAAAATACTAATGCTCCAGATTACTCATCAACCAACTCCCAACATCGATAAAAGGTCATCATAAAACCATAATGTTAAGAACAAAAGACTCTACGACTGGGCAACAGTAATACTAGATCATTCAACTCCTGAAATGGCGGAAAAATAGTCAACTAATCTTCCAATTTCAAAAACTCAATTTTTTAAGTAGAGAAATGATAGATTTATGGAAACTGAAGAATCCTAGGCTAGCTAAAATCAAAAGGAGGGTCCAAAATTTTTAAAAATTTGGAAAAAAGGGTTGCAGCTACAACAATTGGTGGCTACCTGGTGAACACATATCTCTAGACAATTTCTTCTTTGATCAACAGACTGTTTTGACAATAAATACCAACACGGTGAATTCTTCTAGATGTATGGATTTCCCAAATGGCAGATGTATGCACTTTAATCATTGATGATAGTCAAACTTAGGGAAAATGGGAATGAATATTTCAATGTCTATATAAATCTTTTGAGGCCAGGGATATGGATTTTATTTTTTACCTTTGTCTTTGGGTAGCTTCCAGCTTAGACAGCACAAGATTGTAACATATGGTAAACAGAAATATTTGTTTGTTCCTCATTCCCATGCCATTTTTCACATTTTGTGCTTTTGGACTAGTGTCCTCTTTTGAGTCCTCCTTTATGCCTTCTTTTTGGAATTTTTTAATTCAGGCTCCTCTATCCATAATGTCCTTTTGTGTGAGAGATGTATTTCATTTCAGCTCATAGACGGAGAAGAACTTTGGCAATCTTGTACTAATATGGTTCAGTACTTTGTTTTGATACATATTTCTTTCTTAGAAGATTTTGAATCTTATTTGTCTTTTGGATTTCAATTCCTGGCATGGAATCATTTAAATGTAATATACGGTTAACCCTACTTCCTCTCCATGGTTCTTTTGCTGTCACCCCCTAAGACATTTTTAATGTGAGATGGATGGAGCCTCGAAATAGTATTCCAGACCTTTTGATCCTGAGTTATTTTACAAGGATTAAGTAGGAATTCAATGTGTTCATAGCCATTTAGAAAAACTGCTAAAATAGAAGAAGTTCTTTCAAAATAAATAAACAGTATACAGTCTTGTAATCAAAGATTTTAGTTAATCCAGAATTCTGATGAACTCCATGCAACCAAAGGTCATGCTTCTTTATTAAACACTTAAATCAATCAAAAAATAATTAACACAAAAACAAAAATATTCAAAAAATAAAACAAACCAATCAGTTTATTTATGTACAAGACAACCAAAAAAAGAAAAAATCAAGAAAAATAAGGTTTGAGAACTAAACCATTAACTGGTAAGTTCTCTTCCCACCCTTGTAAGTCTTGCAATTTGTAATTTGAGGGGCCAAGATTTTCTGCAATTTGAAAAGGTCCTACCCATAACTATTGAAACTTAGTGTGCTTTCCCTTTTCATCATGTGGATGATCCCTATTATCACTCGAGGAAACTCCTCTAGGTTGTAGCTCGAGGAAGCCTGGTAACTTACAATGTTTTTAGGTTTTTCTGATATGGATCAAGTCAGGTGACCTATATAACCTTCCACTCTTAAGAGATGCATAAAACTCATTCAATTACAAGGCTTTAGTTACAACTGTTCAGTAGTTGACAATAAGGTGCAGGGATGGAGAACTCATCAGGCTGGCAGATTTACATACAACATAGATGCATATAAATGGCTAAATCCTAACAAGGATGGTGCTTATGAATCAAATCACATTAAATCATGAATAGGATGACAGCTATTAGTTATTAATCAACTTGAAATTAACCTAAATTACACATTCAGGCATAAGTATAGTAAAGATAGAGCTGATGGCTGAACAAATCATAACAAACGAGCTTATATTCATGAATGAGAAAAATGAGAAGCTGGCATTAATATAGGATTATAAATCCCTAAACTCAAACCTTTTTTTATAAAAATAGTGTTAGGATTTATAGCCTTTTACAAAATATACACATCCTAAAACCTGGATCCATTTTTTACAAAATTAAACAAAGTAACAGTTTTTGCAAATTAGGGTTTGAAACCCTACCTAACTACTTGTCTAACTACAATGAAGATTTAGTTCACTGACCGAATATTAAATAACTGAAGCAATGCTGGTGATCACTATTGTTGGTCCTCTTCCAGTTAAACCATTGATTTCACTTTTAGAGCTAGAGTTGATGTCCTTTGGCGTGGTTATGTCATAGTGGAACTCACACAGACCTTTTCTGATGCGTCCCTCGGCACCTTCTATCTTCAGATCACGTCCATGAACCGTTTGTACTTTCCCAAAAGTGGTTTTGTTTGCCAAAATTTGTTTTTAAGCCTCTATCCGCTTTCGGTGGTTAAGCGGCCAGTCTATCATACCAGTTAGCTATTGAAACTGGCGCTTTCAGTGGCTAATGGAATGTTCCATCGTCCTCCTAAGCCATCAAAATCCCTATTTTACCAAAATTATTAGGTTTTTATCAAAAATGTCTTTTCAAGCCTATTGGCTCAGCTTTTCTCTTCTACGAGCTTCATGCTAGGGGTGTTAAGAGTGCTTTGGCTGGCTTCAGGAGGCTGGAGACTTATGGTTGCTTCAGCTAGGGTTGATAAGGCGAGGTGGCTGCTAGGGTTTGTTTTGGCTTCCTTCAGCTGCAGCCTTTGGAGCCTCACCATCCAATATAACCTGGTATTGTCCTTTAGGTATCTTCTCTTCAGCCTTTTCAAGAAGATGTATCTTTCTCTCTGCTCCAGGTAGGACTTGTGCAATAACATGTTTCTCCTAGTCAATGTCTCATTATTTCTCTTTAGTTCTCTTTCCAAGACCTCCATTTCATAAACCTACCTCAATAGCAAATTGATCTTTTGACTTCTAGGCCTACTAGAGGAAGTTGTTTTTGTTGGTTCCTCCTACTCCTGTGGTGTGGGGGATGGAAATGCTTTAGACACTGGTACAATTTGTAGAGTTAGGGCTGCATCCTCTTCTTGTTCTTCCTCAAAATATAAATAGGTTAGATTTAAGACATTTTCCTGGTGCGCTTCTGCCTCCTGACCTTTCTCACTGAAGTCCAAATTCCTTTTTTCCTTCTTGGTCTTGGAAGAGGAGCGAGGCTATTCTATTGTTGCTGCTGGGGAAATGGCCATCCTCCTTCTTCTACCACTCCTTGGGGTGCTTGATTTCTTGGCAGGAGACTTCCCTTTCTCCTCTGGCTGAAGGCATGTCTCAAAACCATTCCAGAATAGAAAATAAGGCCAAGCCATGTTTCTTCTCTTCAACAACTCCTGGACCAATAGCTGGATAAGACCATGGTGGGACAGCTTGCCAGCAATATTAGATGGCTGGGAATTCACTTTATGTGCCATCTTCCCTAGACTTCTGTGTAAATAAAAGGGCATATTAAGGGGGTTTTCACCTGTGAAGTGATTCATGAGCTTGAAATGGTATATCATTGCTTTGTTATATCTCCCCTCATAGGTTAAATAGACCACAATGGACTTCAGCAGCTACTGCCAGTTCTCTTCCAGCCACGATGATGGCACACTATTATTCCATATTATTCCTCTATGCTCAGGCTTAAGGTATGACCTAGATTCCACCTCTTTTGGTATGGTGGTCTTGAACCATTTCTCTCCTGTGGAAGGGTGTTTTGTCACCTCAGCGATTAGTTCTTCATCTATGAGAAATTCCTCCTTTCCTATGACTACTTTTGAACCATTGAATGATAGGGAAAAAGCTTCAACCACCTATTGATGGAAGCCTTGTATTTTTTCATAGAACTTGTAGCAGCCCACCTCCTGGAAAAGTCTACAGACCTCTGGATGAGCCTCTAAATAACTGATATCACCTGGATCCTACCTGAGAGCTAGTTCACTCTTCTTCATCTTGATGGGTGTATCTCCTGGGTACCCGTAAAATAGTTTTCAGACTTTGTATACCATGTGCTTTAGCAGGATGCTCTTTCAAAGCTAGTTTTTATGGTGGAGAAAATGATAATTTTGAAAATTAAATCAAATGGAGTCTTTTAGGCATTGATTATGAGGGTTTTATTTCATTATGGAGGTTGAGGTCACAAAAATGATGACAACAGCTTGATCATGTATATTTCTTTTCCCACATAATCGTACCCTACTTCAGCCAGAGCATTCGGTCGCTATTTGATGATCCTTTGGACATGTGGAGGAAAACTAAGGGTTTGCAGTTAGACCAGTCTTTTTTCATTTGCATAACAACCCCTTTCACTCCGTAATCATGTGGCTCCAGCTCTTTTCAATGGCTAATAACATTTACAATTATCTTCCTGATGGGGTCAGATGTGACAGTTCCTAACCGTTTCCTTATTTTTCCCTTTCCGTGGTTAAGATCCTGCGAGATTTTGTCAGCTAGCCACCGAAAAGCTAGATTTTGGTGGACAATGGAGTGTTGTCTTTCTTGCTTAAGCTGCTAAACCCTTTACCTCATCATCGTGTTGAATTTCTACTTTCAGCAGATAATGACCTTGTCAGAAAACTTTTTTAACTGCCGAAAACGTGTTCTTTCGGTGGTTAATAAAATGCCCTATCTTTCGCCTAAACCGTTGAAAGGGTTTTTCACCTGATACTTGTCTTCCTGTTCTGGTGGTTAGCATATGCATTGCACCTTTCTCTAATATGCATAAAGTGACCTTTTTCTATGGCTAATGAGATGTTTCGAGCCTCACCTAAGCCAACAAATGAAATTTTCCCAATGTTGCTCGCCACTTGCATTCGGCGGTTAAAACCTTTCTTGTTTCTCTCTCTTATCTGCCAAAAGCACCCCTTTTCGGTGGCTAATGAGTTTTCTATAGTCTTTCCTAAGCCACTGAAATTGTTACTTTGACTCCGCTTGCTCAGACCACTTTCAGTGGTTTGTCTTTAGCCCACGTTCAACTGTTTAGCCGCCGAAATATATCCTTTTGGTGGATAATGAGCTATAATAGTCCTCGCCTAAGCCACAGAAAGATATAACTTGTAAAATTTTCGTCCAAATAAAAAACAGAGGCTTTCAAATTGTGAGTGATACTCATATCTTTCATTACACAAGAAGATTCTTCCTACTTTCAAAATAAATTTATTTTGGGAGATAACATTTGGCTCCTACTTGGGGATGGGACCCTCCCAGTGAGGTCCCAAGAATCCTAGACCAAAATTCATTTCTTTGCAAGCAACTAAATAACTTAACACTATCATTTACTGTTCCATTGGGCATGGAGTTTATTCTATAAGCAAAAACAACCTACTATCTACTAATTTACAATAATAAAGCCTCAGAGCCTCAAATAAAGTAGAGTTTCAAAAACCGCCCATTCACTGGGCCATCAACTACCTCTTCCCCTTCCAGATTCTGCAATTTGAAGGTGTTATTTGTATGTACATGGGCTATCACAAAAGGGCCAATCCACAAAGAGTCAAATTTTCCATGTTTCCCCTTGTCCTGTCTAACAGCATCCCACTTGAGGACCCAATATCCAACTTGGAAGTTGTCTACTTTTGCTCTTTTGTCAAACATACCCTTTATCCTCTGTTGATGGGCTTCTAATTTTCCTATAACTTGCTCCCTAATTTGTTGTAACTCCACCAAGTCCATCATCCTTCTTGCCATATCATTTGGTTCATCTTCCTCTTCCTGAAAGAACTTTGCCACTGGAAGAATGAGCTGGATAGGAAAAATTGCCTCAGTGCCATAAAATAGCTTGAATGGAGAAGTCCCTATGGATATTTTGTCTATTACCCTATCATCCCATAAAGAAAACTTAAGCTTTGAATCCCAGCTGTTCTGATTTGTCTCTAGAAGTTTCCTGATGATATTGACTAAACATTTGTTAGATGACTCAGCCAAGCCATTAACTTGTGGATAATAGGAGGTGGAATGCACCAGTTGAATGCCCATTGACTCACACATGTTAACTAATGCCCCATATTTAAAATCTAGTGCATTATCAGTTACCAACCTTACTGGGCAGCCAAACCTGCTAAATATATTCTCATATAAAAATCTCATGATGACCTGATGAGTGGCATTCCTGGTGGGTACTGCTTCTATCCATTTGGTAAAGTAGTCAGTGGCTACTAAGATCCATTTATGCTGTCCACTGGAAGATAGATTTATTTCACCTATGATATACAGACCCCATTGCTGGAAAGTCCCATTCACCACAATAGGCCTAAGGGGTAAGGATTTGAGTTGTTGCTCCCTTATAAATCTTTGGCATTTGTCACAGGTCCTTACAAAAGTGCATACATCAACAAAGAGGACTGGCCAATAGTATCCTCCTCTTAGGATCTTGTGGGCTCTGGTTTTCCAATAGTGGTGGCCTCCACATGTGCTGGAATGAAAGTGATGCATGACCTGGTATGCTTCCTCTCTATCTAGACACCTTAGCAAAATTCCAGACTGATCTTTTGAGTACTGCAGTTTGTCAATTATGCAAAACTTAACAAATTTTAACTTAAGAGCTCGTGCTTGGTTAGGAGTGAGATCAGGAGAAACTTCTAATTTTTGCAGAAATTGAATAATACCTAAGTACCACTCACATGAAGATATGTTTTCAGCTACTGATGGAATGCCATTGTGATCTTGATCTACTTCTGCTGCCACCACAGTCTACACCTTTGTTGATTTGGCACATGTGAAATTTATTCCCATCAGTTCATAGTTTTTGTTGGTCATGAGTTTGGCTAGACCTAGTCCCTTCACTAGCTTAGTGGGTTTCACCTCTATATCAAACTCAATCATCTTGGCTATCCACTTAGCTCTCTTCCTGTCAATGTCAGGCTGAGTCAAAACATCCTTCACAATAGCTGGAGGGACATATGCAAGGACCTTGGCATGGAGAATATAAATTCTAAAAATCTTCAAAGATTTTATGAGAGCATAAGCCTGGTTCTTAATTGGGTCATACTTTAGCTCAACATATCTCAAGGTTTTTCTGAAGAATGCAATTGGATGATCAAAACCCTCATCTTTATTTTGTAATAGTACAGCTGCCACTATGTCATAGGATGCAAAAGAGAAAATATAAAAACTCTTGGTGTAATCAGGACTAATCAGGGTTGGGGCCTCCATGATAGCCTTCTTAATGTATTCAAAATAGTTTCTTGCATGGTTGGTCCATTTTATTTTTGCCTCTTTTTTCATCATGACTATTATGTGCTTTACCAGCTTGGAGAAATTAGGGATGAACCTCTTGACAAAGTTCATCTTTCCTAAAAAGGATTGAATGTATCTTTTTGATCTCAGTATTGACAACTTCTGAATTGCTTCCACCCTTACAGGATCGATCTTTACACCTTGAGTTGAGACTATATGGCCTAGGTGTTTTCCTTCAATGAGTGCAAACTGGGACTGCTTAGGGTTCAATGATATTCCATACCTTCTACACTTTAGAAATACCTTCCTTAAATGCTGCAAGTGGTCATGATGGCTATGAGAGTAAACTGTTAGGTCATCCAAATATATCAGCACAAATTTATCTTTCGACCCTACAAAATCTAGGTCCACAGCTCTCTAAAAAGTATCCCCAGCATTCATTACTCCAAATGGCATTTTAGCATACATGAAGATGCCCCAGGGGGTGGTAAAGGTAGTCTTCTCTTGGTCATCAGGGTGCACAACAACTTGTTTGTATCTAGAGAAGCCATCTAGGAAGGACATAACCCTAGCCCCTGAAACATTTTGCAGCAGGTGTTCCATCTTGGGAAGTGGATAATTGTCTTTCTTGGAACACTTTTTCAGGTTTCTAAAATCCACACACAACCTGATTTCTCCATTTTTATTTCTTACCACCACTAGGTTTGGAATCCACTTGGAGTACCTGAGGGGGATGATGATCTTGGATTTGAGGAGCTTATGGATTCATTTTTCAACTACTAGTAATAGGAGAGGACTGATGGATCTCAAATTCTTCTTGAAAGGGATGGTGTCCTTCTCCAAAGGAATCTTGTGTTGGATGATATTCGTGTCATAGGTTTTCAGGTCACTATACTCGCAGGCAAAGACATCAGCAAACTCCTTTATCAGGCTACAAAACTTTGACCTTTGATCAACAATCAATTTAGTAGACATATTTATCAGTTTTGGATGGCTTTGACTACCTATGTTTTTCTCTTGGACAACAGGATCTAGCTTCTTTTTGGCAGGCTTAAAAGGGATGTCATTGTGGTCAAACAACTCTTCTAGTGGTACTAGGCCTCGAGGTATGTAGTTGTTGGGCAATTGGACAATGTTTTTATCAGCTACTTTATCTTTCAACTTGAGCTGTTTGGATTCCTCCATGTTTAGGTTTTCCTAGTCTATGTGCATATCAGATAATTCATCTACTAGTTGAAGGAATTTACCAAGCTCGTCATCATTTTGAAACACCCTGTAGAATTTGACATTGTCTGGAAGGGAAGGTCTGTATTTAACTTGAACATCATAGCTTAGGTTAGGAGGTAAAGGAGGAATGAACATACTTGCAGAGATAGCCAAGGAATCATATAGATGACCCAAAGCCCTAGGTATATATGACAGTTCAAAAATCATAAAGGAGTCTCTTAGTTTCCATACCTCATCCCTATAGGCCTTTAGTCTAATGTTTTTTGTTTGAAAAGTGTTGTTGACCTGTTGTAAAATGAGGTTTGCATCTCCAAAAATCCTCATGCACAAGATCCCCATCTCTTTGGAAGCTTTAACTCCTAGCATGCAGGGCTTCATATTCTGCTATATTGTCAGTGGTTTTAAAATCAAGCTTGTAAGATAGATGAATGTTTTCCTTGGATGGGGAGATCAATGCCACACCTGCACCTACTGAGCTTTGACTGCTAGCCCCATCAAAATACATGTTCCAGACTGCTGTGGTCACTTCTTCGGGCTGCTGATAGGTGGGCTCAGCGAGCTAGACTGCTATTTGCTGAGAATCATCTATATGCAGAATGCATGACCTAAAATCAGTGTCCACTGCATAGATGGGGTGATTCACTAAATTTATCTCCTTGCTTATGATGTAGGCCAAGTAATTTTCCTGGTACAGCCTCTTAATCTCTCCTCCAAACATGGGTATAGTGGCATATGTAAGATCCATCTGAAGGGTGCCACCTATCCTTTTTCTCCATGATCAAGACAACAATAGACCAAATTTTGGAGGGATATCAGCCACTACAATGTCCATCATGATGCTTTTCGAAGGTAGTTGAGTTATGTTCACAACTAGTTCTTTGATGAGGCCAAAGCACTTGAATTTTCTAGAGTCAAAGGAGAATAAATCATGGTAGGGATTTGTGATGCTAAGACCAACCTCATCCATGACAGCCTTTGGCATTAGGTTATGAGAGGTTCCTGAATCCAGCAGACGGTTATGGAGGATTTTATCATGGATATTTAGGGATATGTAGAAAGGAGGGAATGAGTCCTTTAGGTATTCAATCATGGGGCCCAGGGTTACAACAGGCTTGTCATCTTGTAGGTTAACAAAGTCAATGTCAATATGCATCTTTGGCTTAAGGGAATTCAGAATGGAAGACTTGAATGCATCATTTTTCATTAGCTCAATTAATGGGAAAGGGATCTTCAATTTTTGAATTTCTAACTCAAGGTTGAAAGAATAATGCAGCATATCAGGAAACCTTACCTCATGCCCTGTAAATTTGATTTGGACCTAATCATGAAATGTTGAAGGTGCTAGTTTTTGTAATGCTTTGGATGTGACAACCACCTTCTTTTATCAAACAACATCCTTTTTAGCTGGTGCAGCAGGATGTTTGACAAGGACAGTATTCTTCTTGAGAGGAGCAACCAACCTAGACCTTATATTGTACCCTTCCTGACCATCATCCTAATATACACTCTCTTCATTGATATGCTCATCAATTAGGGATTCCTCATATTCTTCCTATGTCAGAAAAGAACAGTCCACCTCATCCTCCATGCAGTGGATGTTGTCTTCAGCCTCTTCTTCTTCTTTAATGAATTTTGGCTCTTCTTTTAGTACAACATTTTTAAATGGAGCTCTTATTCTCTGATATTCCCCTTGATTCCTCTCCCTTTTGAGAATTTGCAGTGGGGGGTTTCCTTTTCTATAAGGGACAAAATTAGGGTTTCGAGGAGCAAAGTCACTTGGCCCTTTACCCCTCACAGGTGGCTGTCCTTGGCCCTTCAGTTTGGAAATTTCAGCAGTCAGGTTATCTAATAGTTTTGTCATTTTGTCAATCTTGTTCTCTGATGAAGAAGAACCAATAGGGTCTGCTGGCTACTTCTTCTTATCTATCTTTCCTTTGACCTTCTGAGATGCCAAAATGTTTGATTCTACCTCTAAGGAAGCATCTTGCATGAGTGATAAGGAGGAAGACCTCCTTTCTCTGAAAATTAGGTAGAAATTAGAGTCAAAGGAATTTGCATAAGTTATCCTAGATAAGGTATCAGTGGGATTTATTTCATTGGGGATCTTGCTGTACATATTGTTGAACCTCTTGGTGAAGTTGGAGACAGACTCCCCATTTTCGCTTTGCAGGTTGCTGAACTCTGTGATATAGTAGAGGTGGTCTCTCCTCTCTCCCCAATGCTTTAGGAAGGTGTCATATAGGGCCTCAATTCCTTCCATTGATCCAGCAAGAAGTTCCCTAAACCATTTCCTAGCCTGACCATCTAGGGTTTGGACAAAAACCCTAGTCCATACATCTTCTTGCTCTATGTTAATATTCTCAGCATAGCCGTAAAATTCCTCTAGATGGTATTTAGCTATGAAATCCCCTTCTCCTATGAAATTAGGCATATACTTGAGGTAATCTCCAGTAGGCATGGTAGAGAGGGGATTTGGAAAATTAATGGGGGCATACCTAGCTACCAGGATCCTTTCCATTTTGGTCAATTGAGGAGCAGCCATTTTGGAAATGGGTATGGACAGGGTTGAGGAAGGCATCCCTAATGAAGGTACTTATTGAGAAGGTAATGGTGGTATACTTATCCCAGTGGAGTCACCCGGGATTGGATCTTCACAAGCAACAGTGCTTGAAGATGCCCAAACCCTAGGATTTTCTAATGTGTTTTTAAATTCCTAAGAATTAAGTGTTTCAGTAGAAGAAATAATAGCAGAAAAATTTCTTGAAATACCTGATGTGTCTTCTTGTGTAGCACTGTCGGTATGTCTTAGTAAAACCCTAGCTCTTCTCAAAATTTCTTCTAGATCTGAAACAGGTGTTGCTGGTGGTCCCTTATGGTTTTCTCTAGTACTTGATCTTCTTGAAGCCACCTTATTTCAATAGATTCTCCAGATAGATGATTACAACCAGAATAGTGTCCAATATTTGTCTATCATCAAAGTAAGGATCTATGTCCTCTCCCAGGGAAGATGAGCTTCATTCTTCTTTCTCCGGCAATGACACCAATTTGTTATCACTCCAGGAAACTCCTCTAGGTTGTAGCTCGAGGATTCCTGGTAACTTACAATGTTTTTAGGGTTTTCTGATATGGATCAAGTCAGGTGACCTATATAACCTTCCACTCTCAAGACATGCATAAAACTCACTCAATTACAAGGCTTTAGTTACAACTGTTCAATAGTTGACAATAAGGTGTAGGGATGGAAAACTCATCAGGCTGGTAGATTTACATACAAAACAGATGCATATAAATGGATAAATCCTAAAAAGGATGGTACTTATGAATCAAATCACATTAAATCACCAATAGGATGACAACTATTAGTTATTAATCAACTTGAAAGTAATCTAAATTACACATTCAGGCATAAGTACAGTAAAGACAGAGATGATTGTTGAACAAATCATAAAAAAAGACCTTATATTCATGAATGAGCAAAATGAGAAGCTGACAATAGTATAGGATTATAAATCCCCGAATTCGAACCTTTTTTATAAAAATAGTCTTAGGCTTTATAGCCTTTTACAAAATATACACATCCTAAAACCTGGATCTGTTTTTTACAAAATTAAACAAAGTGATAGTTTTTGCAAATTAGGTTTTGAAACCCTACCTAACTACTTGTCTAACTACAATGAAGATTTAGTTCACTGACTGAATATTAAATAACTGAAGCAATGCTGGTGATCACTGCTGCTAGTCCTTTGCCAATTAGACCACTTCTTTCTCTTCTATGGCTAGGGTTGATGTCCTTTGGTGTGGTTATGTCATAGTAGATCTCACACAGACCTTTTCTGATGAGTCCCTTAGTGCCTTCTATTTTTAGATCATGCCGATGAACCATCTATACTTGCCCAAAACTAGTTATGTTTTCCAAAACTTGTTTTTAATCCTCTATCCACTTTCGATTGTTAAGAATCCAGTCTATCGGACTAGTTAGATGACGAAAGTGGTGCTTTTTGTGGCTAGTGGACTATTCCATTGTCCTCCTAAGACACTGAAAGCCCTGTTTTACAAAAATTATTAGGTCTTCATAAGAAATGTCTTTTATGGCCTATTGGCTCAGCTTTTCTCTTCTGTAGGCTTCATGCTAGGGGTGTTAACAACGCCTTAGCTAGCTTTAGGAGGCTGGAGACTGATGGCTTTTTTAGCTAGGGTTGATAACGCGAGGTGGTTGCTAGGGTCTGCTTTGGATTCCTTCAGCTGCATTGTTTGGAGCCTCACCATCCTGTATAACCTGGTATTGTCCTTTAGGTATCTTCTGTTCAAACTTTTCAAGAAGATGTATCTTTCTCTCTGCTCCAGGTAGGACTTGTGAAATAACTTGTTTCTCCTAGTCAATGTCTCATTATTTCTCTTTACTTCTCTTTCCAAGACCTCCATTTCATAAACCTGCCTCACTAGCAGATTCATCTTTTGAATTCTAGGCCTCCTGGAGGAATCCCTTTCTGCTGGTTCCTCCTACTCCTGTGGTGTGGGAGATGGCAATGCTTCTGACACTGGTACAATTTGCAGATATAGAGTTGCATCCTCTTCTTGTTCTTCCTTAGAATCTGAAGAGGGTATATTTAAGACATTTTCCTGGTGTGCTTTTACCTCCTGACGTTTCTCACTAAAGTCCAAATTCCTTTTTTCCTTCCTGATCTTGGAAGATGAGGGAGGCTGTTATGTTGCTGTTGTTGGGGAAATGGCCCTCCTCCTTCTTCTCCCACTCCTTGGGGTGCTTTATTTCTTTGCAGGAGACTTCCCTTTCTCCTTTGGCTGAAGTCCTGTCTCAAATCCATTCCAGAATAGAAAATAAGGCCAAGCCATGTTTCTTCTCTTCAACAAATCCTGGACCAATAGATGGATAAGACCATGGTGGGAAACCTGCCAGCAATCTTGGATGGCTGGCCTTTCACTTGATATGCCATCTTCCCTAGACTTCTGTGTAAATAAAAGGGTAGATTAAGAGGGTTTTTACCTGTGAAGTGATTCATGAGCTTGAAATGGTAGATCATTTCTCTATTATATTTCCCCTCATAGGTTAAATATACCATAATGGCCTTCAATAGTTGCTACCAGTTCTCTTCTAGCCATGATAATGGCACACTCTTCTTCCATATTATTCCTCTATGCTCAGGATTAAGGTATGACACAAATTCCACCTCTTTTGTTGTGGTGGTCTTCAACCATTTCTCTCCTATGGAATGGAGTTGTGTTACCTCAGCAATTAGTGCTTAATCTATGAGAAATTCCTCCATTCTTATGACTGCTTTTGAACCATCAAATGATAGGGAAAAAGCTTCAACCACTTGCTGATGGAATCCTTGTATGTTTTCATAGAACTTGTAGCAGCCCACCTCCTAGAAAAGTCTGCAGACCTATGGATGAGCCTCTAAATAACTGATATCACCTAGCTCCTACCTGAGAGTTGGTCCACTCTTCTTCATCCTGATGGGTGTATCTCCTGGGTACCTGCAAAACAACTTTCAAATGGAGTCTTTTAGGCACTAATTATGAGGGTTTTATGTCATTATGGAGGCTGAGGTCAAAAAAATGATGATAGTAGCTCGATCCTATAGATCCATTTTCCCACATAATCGTACCCTTATTCATCCAGAGCATTCAGTGGCTATTTGATGATCCTTTGGATAGGTGGAGGAAAAATGAGGGTTTGCAGTGAGATCAGTATTTTTCCATTTGCATAACGACCCCTTTCACTCATTTTCCCATGCATTCATGTTGCTCCAGCTCTTTTTGGAGGCTAATCACATTTACAAATGATCAATTATCTTACTGATAGGGTCAGATGTGACAGTTCATAACCATTTCCTTATTTTTCCCTTTTGGTGGTTAAGATCCTCTGAGATTTTGTCAGCTAGCCACTGAAAAGTGAACTTTTGGTGGCTAATGGAGTGTTGTCTTTCTTGCTTAAGCTTCCAAACCCTTTGCCCCATCATCATGTTGAATTTCTACTTTTGGAAGATAACGACCTCGTCAGGAAACTTTTTTAACTGTCAAAAACCTGTTCTTTCGGTGGTTAATAAAATGCCCTAGCTTTCGCCTAAACCACTGAAAGGGTTTTTCACCTGATACTTATCTTCCTGCTTCTGATGGTTAGCATATGCATTGCATCTTTCTCTAATTTGCTGAAAGCAACCTTTTTGGGTGGCTAATGAGATGTTCCGAGCCTCGCCTAACCCACCGAATCTACTTTTCCCAATGCTACTTGCCATTCACTTTTGATGGTTAAAACCTCTCTCGTTTCTCTCTCTTATCTGCCTAAAGCACCCCTTTTCAGTGGCTAATGAGTTTTCTGTAGTCTCACCTAAGCCATGAAAAGTGTTACTTTGACTCTACTTGCTCAGACCACTTTCGGTGGTTCACCTTTGGCACGCGTTCAACTGTTTAGGCATCAAAACATAGCTTTTTGGTGGCTAATGAGCTATAATAGTCCTTGCCTAAGCCACCGAAAGCTATAACTTGTAAAATTTTCATCCAAATAAAAAACATAGGCTTTCAAATTGTCAGTGATGCTCATATCTTTCATTACACAAGAAGATTCTTCCTACTTTCAAAATAAATTTATTTTGGGAGATAAGAATCCCACTTAAGAACGAGATATCCTACTTTGAATTCTTTGTTCCCAGATATACGCTTATCAAACCAATGTTTCACTATTTCCTGTTGATGCTTAAATCTTTCTTTGGCATTGGACCTAGACTCTTCTGATTTCAACAGATTATAGATTCTGACATGTAGGATCTTATTATTGGTACCTCTAGATTCTTGAGCTATTATGGAATATGGTAACAGAATGTGGGGAGGAAGAATAGCTTCTTTTCCATAAACAAGAGTGTATGGTGACACACCTAAGGAATTCTTGGGTGTGACTCTATTAGCCCAAAGAGAATTAGGTAATGCTAAATGCCAACATCTTTGATTTTCTATTACGATTTTCTTTAAAATCCTAATCAAATTTTTGTTTGAAGATTCTGCCAAACCGTTTCCTCATGGATAATAGTTTGCAGAATAATGCAACTTGATTCCTCTTTTGTTAGCAAATGTAGTTAATCTAATAGAATAAAATTACGTAGAAATATCAAAAACTAGTGAAATTGGAACCCTATTATACCAAAATCCCATCACCATCATGTGATAAGACCTTTGACATACCTACTTGCCCTGAATCCCAGCTTCTGGAGTGAAGACTAAATGGTTTCTCATCGGTCTATCATACAAATTCTCAACACTGCTCATCCTCCTTTATCCAGGAGTGGTACCCCTGCTCGCACCGCTTTTCATCAACTGTCCACAAGTGTTGCCACCGCCTATTACCCTTGGTCCATAGGCGGTTATTACTGGAACCACTCTGTCATAGAAGGTGAAGCGCGGTACCCTGGGTAAAAAGGAAAAAAGAGAAGTTTCTCGAGACTTCTAGATGATAAGCCTCGTGATATCCCTTATCCCTACTACTGTGAGTTTGTTGAGCTCGAGATCCCTCATCCTAGGATCTTAGAGGCCACCTCATCCACTAATTTCTCAACCATCTCCATCCATTAAAGCCCTATAAATATGAGCTCATAGCCATGGTTGAGGGGAGAACATTGAAGGTATTGTTACGCTGTTGGACTAATTCTTGGCCCAAGATCATTTGGAGAGAGAATAAAGAGCTAGAGTCGGAGACTTTGGGGATGAAGAGATGGTTTCATGGAGATGCATGTCAACACTAAGGCATGGTTGTAAACATCTTCATATTCCTAATGCAAGTTGATTTTATGTCCCATATATATTGTTGATGTTTGATTCTCTCTATGCTCTCTGGAAACTCTGTGAGGGAGTAGTTGTATTCAGTTGTTCTGATCATCCTTAGTCTACAACTCTTGTCCGAATCCAGGCTCCATTTTCTTCAACTCTTTACAGTTAGATCTACTTCCTGATCTGTATTTGGGTTTGAAATTTCCATATATGTTCAGATCTAATTCGTTTCGGTTTTTTATGCTCTGTTACCATATTCAATTCGACGATATTCACCTTGATCTAGTCTTTTTTGATCTGATCCATCATTCTCTTTCTTGTTTTGGCCATCTACAGGGAACCGCAGCAATGCTTTGTACAAGGTGCGGTGCCACCGCCTGAACACAGTGGATAGTAAGCGGTGCCACCACTTGTATTTGGTTAGCAAGGAGCGGTGCTACTTTGGAAACACTCTTAGAACACCTACGAAGCACAGTACCAGGTAGGCATTAGTCCAAAACCCTTTTTTGTCATTTTTCTTTGTAAAAAATTGGAATTTTGATTGCTTTAAGTTCTGTTATTAGGCTTGTGTTATTAAATCTAATGTGTGTGGCTTTCTACTTTGATGGTTTAAGATTGATTTTGAGTGGAATTTCAAAATTTTGTTTAGTCTTTTTTATTGTTCATCCGCTTCTTGCTAATTGGTTGTGTTTAAATAAGGATTTCTTGTTTTCTGAAAAGTTAGGGTGCTCATTGAACTCTCTTTTCGTTGCATATACTGAAATAAGAACATTAGATTAGCTTCTATATTTCATTTCTTGCTTCCATACTAAACTTATTTTTTCCCTTCAAAAAAGAAAAGTTTTTCTTGAGATTAGGACATCATATTTCACCCATGGATTTGGGTTTTCTGATTGGCTTCATAAGCTTTCAGGACCTTTACGATCTTTCGTCTCTCATGCATATAGGACTATCTTGATCAAAATAAAAAAAAATGGTAGTTTAAGTTAGATTTGCTTATGTTTTTAAGAAATTTGAAAAGTTAGAGTGCATTGGCATATAGGTGTGCTTGGTGTTGTTCTTTTAGGAAAAAATATTCTCACCCTTCCCATTTGCGTTTAGAAATAAGAATTTGGTTTGTAGAAGTATTTTCTTGTCTTTGATTTGATGTTCATGACTATTGATTGGAATGATTTTTGGTTTTGAAACCAAAAGAAAAACACTCTCTTCCCTCCCATAAGTAGGCATATTGAACGGTAAAGTGAACATTTGCACAAGCATACTACATGGTTTTACTTTTCTGTCAGAACATCATGCATTCACCTAACCGTACAAGTAGAAAACAAAGGTAGTTGTAGGTTAAAATTTACGTAGTAACTTGAGCGATAGGTTAGATACGTGTTTGGGCGTTGTAAAATGTAGGAGCTATCGTTATTTGTTAGCATTACATTCTGGGACTTGCGCGGTTCTTCCACGTACCATCGGTATATTGAACGGCCTTTCACCTACCCTTGAGGTATATAGAAAGGTACTTCACGTAATCGATTTTATATCGGAAGGACCCTTGTGTACGGTTATGCATTAGACAACACTACTACCGATTCGAGCTCCCACGTACCTTGATTATATCGGGAGACCCCACTAGGGTACCTTATCTATCTGAGAAAAGCCCTTTGGCCACCTTGTTTGGAGCCATACACTGAAAACAACATTCAAGGAGATTACTACACACATACTCTCAAGGTATATTGTGAGTGGCACCGGCTTGAAAATCCTAGTGAGAGACCTGACTTTTGAACTCCTCCTGTCATTTTAAGTCTGCTTGTTTTGACGTATAGTTTGAGTAGGGAAGTCTTTTGGTTTTTTTTTTCCATATTTTCAGACCCTAGGTTAGATAGGAACTGTACACAATGGCTGAGTTAAGATAGTCCAGGAGAGTATGGGGCTTTCCACCCAATTTTACTTCTGTTTCAAAAGGAAATCCAATGGAAGCTATTGACCGAGGAGCTGCTACCACCTCCCAAGTGGGAGATAATGTGGTGGTGGGAAGTGGAGTACCGTATTCTTCACACTTTCCTCCCTTGGTCCAGTAGCCTGCCCATGAGGATTCATTGCTCCATCCTCCCGTATAAGATCATGTTGATGATACCTGTCCATATTTTGGTCCTAATGCTCCTTTTTGGGAGACACCTATCAAATAGGCCATTGCCTCATTTGGCACCCATGTAAGTTCTCCTGAAAGTGAAGAATAACGCAGGCAATACTGTGCTGCTATCCTCCACGCATAGGAGGTAGAAAAATAGATTGACAACCTATTAGGCTCTTCACCAGTTCGTTCCACATTCCTTCCTATGGGATATCATTCACTAGCCGATTCTATGAGACCCATTGAACCGATTATAGATCGTCCATTAACAACCCACATCCCAGGTCAAATTTCCACCCCTCTCACCTCTTATGTTATGTCTGATCCAAATCTGCCTAGATCTTTTGCATCTGGGGCCCAACCTTCAATTCCTGTGTCTTTAGTACCTTTGAATTCCAGGGGGAAACCCCCGACATGACCTACGTTATCTGATCCCAGAGTTGTACCTAGTCAAGAGCAGACCTCTAACATAGAAACATCTACAGTTTTTATCCCTTCCACCCACACTAATGTGGTAAGTCCCCCATATAGTTTAGGTTATCCCTTGGGGGCACAACCTATTTCCATTCAGTATTCTAGTGGTTATGGTTATCAAATACCTATAGGTAACCATCCATCTAATCTTACTAAAATTCCATTCCCTAGCAACACTTTTATGCCATGGGGGAAACCCAACTGGTCTTACATGCCAGCCATGGGAGGGATACGCATACATACTGTGGGAGGTGCGAGAGGACCACCTTATGGAGGTCCTCTGCCTGGGGGACCTAATGGTCCTGGAGGGCCTGATGGTCCTCCTTGTTGGAGACATTTACCATCACACACACTGTTTTGGTCAAATTGGCCTAGTTAAACCACTATCCTAAGTATAATTGACATTAATTGACATCAGTGGAGCATTAATTGCCATCATCCAGTCACACCCACACCTACCTACAGTCAAGGAGGTTAACTTAGCCTTCTCCTACAGTCAAGGAGGCTAACTAGAGCACTTTGGGGGTGATTTGAGTGATATTAATGCACCTAATTGCTAACTGGTGGTTACAATCAGTTCAAGCAGTCAGTTAAGGTTTCTCCTCTCATTAAATATATTATTTAATGATTATTTATTATTATTTAATGATCTGGAGTCAACAAGGTGCCTCCACCAACTTCTGATGATCAGTTCAGCTTCATTTAACCTCATCGGGGTTCATTGAAGTCATGGAGCACTAGCACTTGATGGTTGGATTGCTATGACATGTGTTGGATCTCTTTCAATTGAGATTCAGTCATTTATTGCACTCTGACTTCATTTAGGGTTTGATGAGTCAATTAGGGTTTTGGTCAAGTGGTTAACTGAGTGTGATTGAATGGTTAGCAGTCAGTTAAGCCAGACTCACTCATGATTTCGAATTGCCTCCTTAGGTATTCAAATTTCTCATGGATTCAAGCTATTGCTTGACATTGGTATTGTAACCATTCATTTGTTATTAAATATACAGAGAGGAAACCATTCTAGTTCTGATTAACACCATTGCATGACTTATTTGTTGATTATTATTTGATGAGATTGATGCTTTGTTCCTAGATCAATGTGTAAGAATAATATGGAATCAGAGCTTACAACGAGACGAAGATCTATCTCTCAAAAAGAAGATTTTTGACAGATTTCTCCATGAAAAGTGAGCAATAGCTCAAAATTCTAGCACTGCACCAGAATCCAAGGCTTACCACTCAATATCCCAAGTAAAGAACTTGTTGATCAAGCTTTCTTGATTGATTATGCTGGGTGTGATGAAAGGATAGAATGTGCAGGCTGTCCGACCTTATTTTTCCCTTTTTGTTTTGATTTTCAGGTTTCTACAGGTGAAGCATTCACTACAACACATCTAGATGGCCTCCTCAACAGACCTCTTGACTCCATACAATTTCCACTCATGGAAAAATAAAATGGAGATTCAGTTGCGCTCCAAAGGAATTTTTAGAGTCACCATAGACACTGAAGTTGAGCCTGGATCTGCCATAGAAAAATCAAGATTCTTGAACAAGAAGGATGAAGCCTTCAGTTTCTTGTGCCTATATATTACTAAAGATCTTCTCTTCCATCTTACGTATTTGAAGACACCGAAAGAAATATGGGACAAATTGGAATCTATATATGGAAAGCATGATGACTTGAGAGTTTACCAACTCAAAAATGAACTCATGTCTCTCCAACCTTCCAATTTCGAGAATTTGAATGATTTCTTTACAAATTTCAAGCATATTGTTTTACTCTTAAATCAATGCAATTTGGAGAAGGAGGATGATCAGCTCATCCTTGCCATCCTCTCCAAACTCGGGGCTGATTATTCAGTTTTTGTTTCTACATTCCATGCGGGGAAGCTCACAAACCCCAGATGGAAGATGCCTACACTCAATTCCTTCATTGAGTCCCTAACTAATGAACATGACAAGCTTGTCCAGATGGAGATCATCCAATATTCCTGTGAACAAGCCCTCCATGTCTCAAGGCCCAAAGATCTGAAGGGTAAAGGAAAGCAGCAGAAAAATCAGAAAACTAAATTTGATGCTCCCAAGCTTAAAGTTGAAAACTAGCAGCATGATGAATCTTCCGGTTCAAGGAAGAACAAAGGAAAAGGGCACAATGGGAAAGAAAAAGTCAAGTGTTCTTACTGCAGGAAGGGTTTTCACCCTGAACATGCCTAGATGAAGAAAAATATTGATGAAGCAATCTCTCTCCTTGAGAGGAATCCCATCAATATTCCAGAGAGCTTTCGGAGGAGAGATCACCAAGATCGGGAACCACAACATGAGAAAGGTCATGCCCTCCTGGAAAGCACTTTGAATTCCAAAGCATTGTTGATTGAATCTGGATATTTGAACCATATGATGGCTCAAAAATACTCCTTTTCATCCTTGGAGACCGGCAATTCCATCCCCATCCACATGGGAGATGACTCCACCATCATTTCCGAAGGACAAGGTATTGTAGATCTTGAAAATGGTTTTTTCTCTAATGTTTTATATGTACCGTCTCTGGAAGCAAATATCCTTAGTGTCTATCAAATGACACATAAAGGAATTCCTAAGAGAGTCTCTTTCATCCCAAATTATGTTGAGATAAAATAAATTGCATCCAGGAAACTCATTGCTAAAGGCCTTGCAAACCATCATGCAAAATCCTATGAGTTCTCTCACTTTGTTGCGGATGCAAATCCGACCGCTTTGCTAACTCATGGAAATGAGGTTAGTAGGCTATGGAATGAGAGGTTTGGCCATCTTAATTTCAAATATTTTCAGAAATTACAGAAAAACTCCATGGTTGAAGGCCTTTTATTCATCAAGGCAACCACGGGAGTCTGCAAGGGCTGTGTGATTCGAAAACACCCTGAGCACAAGCTCGATCCGGGGAAGGAAAATCGAGCTACAAGAATATTGGGGCTGATACATTCTGATATCAGAAATATTATTCCTATCACATCCATAAATGGATGAAGGTACCTCCTTACTTTTATTGATGATTTTTCAAGGTATACATGGGTTTTCTTTCTCAAAAAGAAATCAGAAGTATGTGAAATATTTTTTGAATTGAAGGCCTTGATTGAAAATTACTCTGGGCTTAAGATCAAGATATTGAGATATGATAATGGAGGGGAGTACGTTAGTAATGAGTTTCTGTACATATGCTCCCAAATTGGTATTCAGGTCCAGCATTCAATTCCCTACACTCCCCAGCAGAACGAAGTAGCAGAAAGGAAGAACTGGTCTCTCAAGGAGATGACCACCTGTATGTTGGAGTCAAAGAATATTGCTGAAAATTTGTGGGATGAAGACATGAATTCTGCAGAATAAATTTAGAACAGGGTGACACACTCATCCATGAAAGGAAATATTCCTTTCGAAGCATACTTCGAACACAAGCTAGATGTGTCGAACCTACAGGTGTTTGGGTCCACTGCATGGGCCCGGATTCCACTTGATAAAAGAAGGGCTTTGCAACCGAAAATCATAGAATGTATGTTTATTGGGTATACTAATGAATCTAAAGTATTCAATATTCTATATATCAATACCAAACAGATCATCATCAAGAGAAGTGTCAAGTTCGGTGAGCCTCTTCAAGAGATAGAACTAGTGAAGGAGAAAACTGCTGAATTTCCTTCCTATTCTACTGAGTATTTGGATGATGAAATAGGGGGTGATGACCCTGATTTGGATCCTATTATTTATGATATCAGTGTGTATAAATAATAAAATGTTGAATCAGAACCTGAAGTGCAAAATCATCTTTCTACATGGGCCCAACATACACTCTCCTCCGCAGGAGAAAACATTGGAAATCTGGATGATCCAAGGAGAACCCGGTCTGATTTCCAAAGAGCAGGTATCGCGCTCTCTTGTTATGATAATTTTCTATTTGAAAATTTCTATTTGATGGTTATTTCAGATCCAAAATCCTACTACCATGCTCTAAATGATCCGAGATGGCAAGTTGCCATGGATGAAGAGATGAATTCTCTTTAGAAAAACACTACTTGGGAGCTAGTTTCTCTTCCTTAGGGAAGGAAATTGGTTCAATGAAAGTGGGTGTTTAGAACAAAGGTTTTTGCTGATGAAAGCACTCAAAAATATAAGGCAATGCTGGTAGCAAAATGTTTCTCTTAGGTCCAAGGAGTGGACTACCATGAGACCTTTGCACTGCTTGTAAAAATGGACTCCATCCGCCTTGTTTTGGCTATTTCAACATCCAAGCACTGGGAGGTGCATCACATGGATGTTAAGTCATCCTTTCTACATGGAGATATTAATGAGGAGATATACATGAAGCATACTGACGGCTACATCACTGCTCCATATTTGGTTTTCAAGCTAAAGAAGTCACTATACGGGTTAAAACAGGCCCCAAGAGAGTGGTATTCCAAGATGGATTCCTTCCTTCTCTCGCAAAACTTTTAGAGATGCAGATCAGATTAAAATGTGTATTTACAGCAGCATGATGGTCACATAATTATCATTGTTTTATATTTTGATTAATTACTGATCACAGGTAGCACAATTGCCTCCATTTCAGCCATCAAAACTGCTCTCCACAATGCCTTTGAAATGAGTGATTTGGGGCTTCTAAAACAATTTTTGGGGCTCAAAATCGAGCAAAATTTTGATGGGATTATGGTCACTAAGTAAAAATAAATTTCAAAACTGTTATTCAAGTTTAAAATGGTTGAATGTACGCCTGCACCATTCCCTTTCGTTTTAGGGATCAACCTTGAAGAAGGAAAACACACACCTCCCATGGACTGCACTATCTATCGACAACTGATCGGTAGCTTGTTATACTTGACACATTATAGGCCTCATATTTGTTATGCCATGAATGATGTATCAAGATACATGCAACAGCCTCATGATCTTCACTGGAAGGCAGTGAAGAGGATCCTCCAGTACATTTAGGGAACCAGGACCTATGGCGTTCACTATGCTACAGACTCCGAGCTAGAGCTAGTTGGATACACAGATTCTGATTGGGCGAGTGATTCTATTGATCAAAAGTCAAATTATAGATATGTATTCATGTTTGTTCATGGCCCTATTTTCTAGTCAAGAAAAAAGCAGGCTGCCATAGCACTATCTTAAGCAGAGGCTGAGTATCGAGGAGCGGTGAATGCTTGCATCCAAGCAGTTTGGTTGCAAGGCATTCTTTCAGAGTTTGATCTTGGTATTACTTTGTACACTTTCCTCTTTTGTGAAAACTAGAGTGCTATTAAGATATCCATGGGTCCAGTTACTAGGAAGAGGACCAAGCATGTATAGATTCACATGCACTACATCATGGAGCTAGTGCATGACAAGACCATCATTCTGCAATACTGCTCGACTGATGAGAAGATTGCAGAAATATTCACCAAGAGATTTTTAGAAAATAAGTTCACTTACCTCCATTCACTGTTGGGGGTGAGTTCATCAGGGTGATCCAGACTACTTTCAGTGTTCAGCTTGACGGGGGGGGGGGGGGGTTCCCACTGGGTTTTCCCTCTTTTCCTCACTTAGTTTGTTTTGAGCATTGTTTCAGTTTCAACATTGTATAGGTTGACCTATGGCCTTTGTTGCAGGGGCCCTAGCATTTTTATGCACCTATGTTTTCTAACTCTTCCTGAGTATAGCTTAAGGGGGTTGTTGGAGACATTTACCATCATACACACTCTTTTGGTCAAATTGGCCTCGTTAAACCACTATTCTAAGTATAATTGACATTAATTGACGTCAGTGGAGCATTAATTTCCATCATCCAGTCACACCCACACCTACCTATAGTCAAGGAGGCTAACTTAGCATTCTCCTACAGTCAAGGAGGCTAACTGGAGCACTCCGAGGTTGATCTGAGTGATATTAATGCACTTAATTGCTAACTGGTTGTTACAGTCAGTTCAACCAGTCAGTTAAGGTGGCTCCTCTCATTAAATATATTATTTAGTGATTATTTATTATTATTTCATGATCTGGAGGCAACAGGGTGCCTACACCAACTTTTGATGATCAATTCAGCTTCAGTTAACCTCATCGGGATTCATTGAAGTCATGGAGCACTAGCACTTGATGGTTTCCTTGCTATGACATGTGTTGGATCTCTTTCAATTGAAATTCAGTCATTTATTGCAATCTCACTTCAGTTAGGGTTTGGTGAGTCAATTAGGGTTTTTTTCAAGTGGTTAAGTTAGTGTGATTGAATGGCTGACAGTTAGTTAAGCCAGACTCACTCATGATTTCGAATTGCCTCCTTAGGTATTTGAATTTCTCATGGATTCAAGCTATTGCTTGACATTGATATTGTAACCATTCATTGTTTATTAAATATACAGAGAGGAAACCATTATGGTTTTGGTTAACACCATTTCATGAGTTATTTATTGATTATTCTTTGATGAGATTGATGCTTTGTTCCTAGATCAATGTGCAAGAATAATACTCCTCATGGTCCTGGCGGTCCTAATGGTCCTGGGGTCCTAGTGGCTTTCCTCCTTATGGATTGGGAGGGTATGGTGGCCCTCCACCTAGTGGTTCCAGTGGCTCCGAAGGTTTTCCACCTCCTGGAGGTTTCAGAGGGTCTGGCAGTTCGCCTCTTAGTGGTCCTGGTGGTCCTGGTGGTCTCGGTGGCTCTGGCAGTCTTCCTCCTAGAGGCCCTAGTGGTCCTAGTGGTCCTAGTTCCAGAAATCAACCACCCATGGGTGGATTTCCCAGTAGTTATTCCTCACAGCAACCTTTTCTTCAGTCAACCTATGGCCCTACTGGTAATTTCATGCCATATCAATATTACTAGTATGTGCATCCCAATAGACAGATACCTTTCCTTGCAACTTTGGACTTGCCTAATTTGTCCAAGTTGATTAATGATCCCATTCAACACAATCCCTCATGGCCTCCCATTTTGGTAAAGTTATGACATTCCAAAATTCAATGGGAAGTAGGGTGAAGATCCATGGAACCATGTTATGACTTTTCATTTGTGGTGTTCCTCGAACTCCCTCATGGATGATTCCGTTCGGTTATGACTCTTTCAGTGAAATTTGACTAGTACGGCCGCAAAGTGGTATATTGAACTCCCACAACATTCGTTTGTGGATTTTGGCTCGCTGGCAACCGTATTTCTTACGCACTTTCAGCTCCCTATTCGTTATGAAATGGGAACTGATCTTTTAACTTCTCTATGACAGAACACCTCCACCCACATTTCTGACCATATTCATGAGTGGAGAAGGTGGAGAAGGATTATTAAGGCCCCTATTCTGGATCGGTTGCTATATGATTGGTTTAGTAAGTCCTTGTTTCCTCCTATTGCTCGAGATGTGGCCATCGGTGGTGCCGTTACCAAATAGCAGGCTATTAGTCGGGCTCAGTACCTAGACTTGGTTTATTCCTAGTTCGGGACTCTTTATGACCTAATTCCTCAAGCTCCTCGCCCTAGCACTAACCCTGCCAAGCCATCAATAGAAGTACCTATTGACAGGATTGTTGGTTCAAACCAGTCCCCATCCGTAGCGAAACCTACCAAGCAAACCCAACCTGCTACTCCTTCGACTCCCAAGGTTTCTGCCGAGTTCAATTCTATTCAAAGTACTCAAACCTCGGGTAATAAAAAGAAAGGTAAAAATCAAAATAAAAAACTTAGAAACCAACAGGAGACCCCACAATCAACCCATAGTGACAACAACACAGGGAAAAGGAAAATTAAATACCCTTGCTTGTTATGTGGTGGTGACCACTTCTCAAAGGAGTGTCCCCGTTGGGACGAAATCTCCCAGTTTTTGAAGTCTAATCCCGCACCTGCAGTACTTACGGATCCCTTTCCCTCTCAACAATAGCTGGTAGACCACATGTCGAACCAGGGTAACTCTAGTTCATCAAAGGAGATTCATATGATGTCCTTAGATACCATCCATCTGCAAACTCAAAGAGAGAATTATGATAAACCCGCAGACAAGCAAGAATATCACTCTTCTTCAAGGAAAGCTCCCTCTACTATTTCTCCAGAATCCTCATCTACGGTTCCCTTATCCATCGAGAAGTCTACTCTTGACATGATTTTGTGCCCACCAAATAGTACTCTTCGAAAGATTGTCTTTAATCCCAATGCCTGAGCTGCTCAATTCTATAATGTGGTTGAAGATCTCGCTCAATTCTACGATGTCTACCCCATAAGTACTCCAAAGTTTCCCTTCACAGCGCAAGAACTTGTTCACTGCATTAGGAGTTGTAGACCAGGATAACACTAACCTGATTCACTTCAATGTTGAGAACTATAAACCTATATTACCTCATAAACTTTCTTTTCAAATCATTACAAAAGTATTGGGAAAGAAAGTCTTTCGAATGGTACTAGATGAAGGAGCTTCGACCTCAGTGTTATCTCTGACTTGTTGGAAATATCTTGGCTCACCCGAGCTTGTTACATCACCTACGACCCTTAAATCCTTTGATGGACGGGGTTTCCAACCCCATGGCCTCATATCAGCCCTTGTGGTCGAGCTGGGGTGGAAAACCATTTCCATCCAAGTAGAAGTGGTAGATTCCCCTTTAGATTATAACCTCCTTTTAGGAAGGAATTGGTTCTATGCCATGAATGTTGTTGCTTCAATAGTATTTCAAACAGTCCAATTCCTGCATCTCGGGAGAATTGTTACGATTGACCAGATTTATTTCTGTACGTCGGATGTTACCACCTCCACGGCTAATAACATCCCCATGTTAGGTCATTCCCCTCCTCCTTACTAGTCAATTGGGGTAGGTATGTTGAAGGATTCATCCCTTATGGGGATTTTCCCCTCTACTCCTCCTGTTTGTGCCAGAAATTGTTCTTAGACTACCAGAAGAACAAGCCAACACAATCTCAAAAGTAAAATTAAATAAAACAGGTTTTTATGGTTTTGGTTGAAAACTTCATCAATCAAGGAGGAAATAAACATCCACAAACTAATACAAAACTGAATCATGCAAATTGGATAAACTGGGGATCAAACACATCCCAATAAGCCATAAACATTACACATGAAATACTAATTCCACCCACAGGCTACAAGCATTTACATGAATAAAACTTAAACAAGAAATGAAATTGTAGACTGAGCAATCAAACAGATCAGAAATGAAAAAGCCTGACAGGTAAAATGGCTTATCAGTTTATATATAATCAATAACAATCATCCACTTACATAAGAGTTATAAGTTCTAGCTTGAGAAATCAAAGCTCCAAAGCCTCTCCTTGAGTGAAAAATATTCCCCTCAAAACTGTATGTTTGTCTTCCTTTTATCATTACAAAAGTAAAGTAGTTCCATAACTACCTTCTAGGTCGAAATTTGAAACAGTTACATCAATTAGTTACAGGATAACTCAAAATCTTTAAAGATAATTAACCCAAAAATAGCAAATCGGATTTGGGGAAATTTGGCGAATTTCTGGAAATTTGGGTCTCAAAGACGCCTTCATATCTCTCGATCCGAAACACCTGTGTAAAAACTAAGAGAGGTTTTTTTAAATGAGTATTTTATAAACAAAAACCTCTCTTGGTTTTTCAAAATTCCTCTTCAATTGATCAGAATATGTTCTGCAAATTTGTGACTAAAACAGGAAATTATTAAATAATTCAAACCCTGAAAATAGGCCACAAAGATGAATTCGAATCTTTCAAACGATAATAGCTGTTGCAAAACTGAGAGAGGTTTTTGTGAATGAGTCTGTTGTGGACAAAAACCTCTTTTGGTTTTCCTGAATTCATTTCCATCTCCTCGTAATTGTCTTCCAACGACAATGACAAAAACAGGAAAAACAAAGCTGCTACAGGAATCTCCTCATGAAAATATTTGACAAAGGACTCAAAAATGAGAGTTAGATTATAAATCAAAACTTGGAATGAACTTTTATTATAAGTTTTTGAAAGCTTAAAGATGTACATATTAACTAATAAGCCCAAAAGACAAACCTTAAAACTAAAATAATGAAATGATTCAACCATTAAAAGTATCAATTCCAACCAAAATTATTGATTGTCAAAAATTCTTAAAATCAACATAAAATATAAAATCATTTTAAACCAACGGAAAAATTAGGACAAAAGAAACAGATAAACTAAGAACAAGATCTAGTTATAACACCTCCTAGCACGGATACCGCGACAGTAAATATGATCACCTCATTTGATATCGAGCCCCAGGGCACAAATGTTGTTGAGTCCACCTTGTTGAGCCTGCACGAAGTTATGTATGACACCATTCAAACTTGCTCCGATGGCCACACTAATGACATTCATTTAGTGTCTTTATATGCTTACCATTTACTGTACTGGTTAGCACCTTCTCTTTCGGTTCTAGACTATCTCTCCATGAATTTTCCTTCCAATGAGTCCATTATAGAGATCATGAATACAGATGAGCCCATTTGGAAGGATCACCACCATAGATCCATGTTCCTCCCCAATACCAGTTTGGGTAGCCATGATTTTGCATCCTTGTTTCCTACTGATATTGTCAACATTCCACAAAGTCCTATATTGTTGCAAGATACAGATTCTGAAGGAAACCTTTGCAACATTACTCAGATGAACCTAATTGACATATTAGCCAAGCTTGATGTTATTGAGCATGCTCATGTTGGGCAGAACTGCTCCACAGATGAATCTGAAGCATATAAGGCACTTTTTAAGGAATTCCGTGATATTTTTTCCTAGTCCTATGAAGAGATGCTGGGGATCAACCCTTCCATTGTGCTTCATGAGATTAAAAATTATCCCACAGGTAAACCTGTCAGGAAGAAACTTAGGCAAGTCCATCCTAGGAAGGTCGCAGCTATTTATCCTGAAAGCTAGTTTTATTTATCATGTACCTTTAATGGAATGGGTATCAAATATTGTCCCTATCAATAAAAAGCAGGGCACCATTAGAGTATGTATCAACTTTAGGGATTTAAATAAAGCTTGTCCCAAGGACAACTTTCCTACCCCACACATCGATCAGATTATTGACAATTGTGCTGGAAGTGTCATCTTTTCATTCATGGATGGTTTCTTTGGCTACAATTAGATTGAGATATTTCCCGTCGATCAACATAAGATGACATTCCTTTTCCCATGGGGAACCTTTGCATATAAGAAGTTACCTTTCGGCTTGAAAAATGCTGGCGCCATGTTCCAGTGTGTGATGTCCTTTGCATTTCATGACATTAAACATATTGTTGAACCATACCTTGACAACCTCCTTGCTCATTCACAGCATCAAAAGGACCATCCTGGTAATGTTAGAGACATATTCCTTTGATGTCGTCATTATAATATACGGCTCAATCTACATAAATGTGTTTTTTGCATTGAGACGGGACGTCTGCTTGGATTTGTGGTATCCAAAGATGGCATCTAGATCGATCCTTTAAATATTGCCACCATCATTAATCTACCAGCCCCAACCAACATCCTTGAACTCCAAATATTGCAGGGGAAGGAAAACTGTCTTCGCCGTTTTGTGTGCAATTTCACTGAGAAAACGCACTGTTATATGCATCTCCTCAAGAAGAACACTCCATTCTTCTAGGATGACCAGGCCCAATGTGCCTTTGATAGTCTTAAGCACGCTCTAACTCATTCACCCGTGATACACCCACCAGACTATTCAAAGGATTTTCTCTTGTATATTACTACCTCCGCTACTACCATCGCCATGGTTTTAGTGCAGGACAATCTCCACGGTCAGGAGGATGTGATTTACTATGCCAGTAAGAATCTTATTGATTCTGAAACTCATGATTCACATGTGGAGAAGATATCTTTGGCCACGGTCATTGCTATGCAAAAATTTTGTCACTACCTTCTGCTTCACACTGCCACCGTATTGGCATACCAGAACCTGATGTACTGCATTCTGACTCATCAGGTACTCGGGCGCAAGTACTCCCATTGGATTGTCATCCTTCGGGAGTTTGATCTTGAGTTTTCCAAGCTACATCAAAGAAATCCTTGTTTTTTGACAAGCTTATATGTGACCTTCCCTGTGCTACCATGGAGTCTGAGCCCAGTGATTCATTTGTCAATGAATTCCTGTTCCTAATTAGCACTACTGATCCTTGGTATGGATATTTGTTGATTTATCTCTAGACCCAGCCTTTCCAGTCGCATCTATCTCACAATGATCATCACCACATGAAGTACTACCTCATCTTGCATGATACCTTGTATAGACGTGGGATTGAATCCATTCTCTGGTGATGCCTCACTCATGAGGAGGCTAAACACGTGCTGAATGATTTCCACTCTGGAGCATGTGGCGGTCATTTATCTGGGATGGTTACAGCCTATAAAATCCTTCTCGATGGCTATTTCTGGCCTTCTTTCTTCAAATACTGTCATGAGGCTATTAAGAAATGCCCACCACGCCAACATTTTTATCCCAAAAAGCACACCCATCCTGATCCGCTTCACCCCGTCATTGTCGTTGGCCCTTTTTCCAAATGGGGGATTGAATTCATGCATTGTAAACCTACCTCAGCCGGGGGGCATGGTTACATCATCGTAGCTGTGGATTATTTTACAAAATGGGCTGAGGCCATGCCTACATATGCAGAAGATGGTAAGAATTCTGCTCTCTTCTTATTCAATCATATCATAGCTATCTTTGGAGTTCCACAGTCCATTGTCACTAATCACGAATCCCATTTCCATAATCAAATGATGGAGGAATTGAGTGCCAAGCTAGGTTTTCGCCATGAAAAATCTACGCCATATTATCCGCAAGATAATGGTAATGTAGAGGCCATTAACAAGGTTTTGAAAACTATGCTTCGTTGGATGGTTGGAGATCATAAATCCAATTGGCATCTTGTTATTTTTTCCTCTCTTTGGGCTTATAGAACTTCCATGAAAATAGCTACTAGTTTCACGCCATTCCATCTTGTCTATGGACTTGAAGCTATCTTGCCTATCCAATGTCAGATTCCATCTTTACAACTCGGCGTCGAACTTCTCCCAGATACTTCCACAAAGGAAGCGAGATTTTTGTACTTAAATAACCTTGATGAGACTCATAGAGATGCTGCCTTGGCTAATGAGGCACATAAGAAATGCATCAAGGCGCAGTACGATAAATCTGTCCAGCCTCATGTTTTCAATGAGGGTGACCTAGTTTTGACTTATGACTAGAGATATGACAAGCTAGGAAAGGGTAAGTTCAAGTCTATGTGGTATGGACCTTTCGTTATTTCCAAGGTGTTAGAGAAAGGAGCCTATGAGCTAGTAGATTATGATGGAATCCCTTTGGGGAAACCTCACAATGGGTTGTACCTGAAAAGGTACTATGCCTAGGTCTTCTTGGATGGTATCTTGTATATATGTATATTGATTGAATTTCAGTGTGTTTTTAGTATTTTCAAGATGGTTTTGAGTTTTGGTGTCCACATCTATTTATACCATGTTTTGGTCATGCATATGGCTTTCTATGGCTTTGCTAATGGTGCTTGCAGCCACACCTTGAATTTAGCCTCGGCTTCTTGGGTTCTCTATTCCCCAACTGAAGATTTGGTCAGTTTAGGAGCGGTTTGCTTAGGTCCCGCTACTAATAACATCGCCGAGTATGAAGTGGTCATTGGTCTTCTGACTGAAGCTGCCTCCTAGGATGTCCATGATCTAGTAGTTTTGATGGACTCTCAGCTCATGGTTTGTCATTTAAACCATGTCTACACCATTAGGAACCCGGTGATCCTCCACCTCTTTCGGAGGGTAAGTTTGTTAGAAAGATCATTTGGAACCATTACATATAGGCATATCCCTAGGGAACATAGTGTATTTGTTGATTCATTGCCCAATTACATCCTAGATTGGCATATTGCCCATTCATGACGTTAATCAAACATGGTACATTGTAAATAAACATTTAAAGACACATAGAACTCATAGAAAATGCATTTATCCATTTGAAATGTATAAACATCATGTAAAAGTCTGTATATATATATATATGAAAAATGTTACAAAAAATGGGTCCCGAGACCTCATCTGAAGCACGTAGGCTTTTAGGAAAAATCATCATACAAAATCCTGAAGATATCAACTTTTAGTGTACATGTCTCATCCACTAGTGGTGCTCGTGATATCACATCACTACTCGAGCCACCCTACTTAGTAGCCTGCTGAATCAGCCTGGTACTCCCACCATAAATCTCTGATATCTAGTCGGGAGGTCATCTATGTCAGCATCTGGGATGTCCAAATTCAACCTCTCAAGGTTCTCCTCTAGCTCCCCGGTGATATCATCACCCTGTGGCATGAAGCGAGCTCCGACTCGCCTGTCTAATTGAGATGTTCCTCCAGGCCTCACTACTCCAACATCTGCATGAAGATAAACAGGTCTCGTCACTTATCATAAAAAATATAAAACATAAAATCATAATTTTTTTTCCATATTTAGGGTTTCTTATTTCTTACCAATGTCTTCCCACTGCCCTCCAGGTGAGAGTGGTAGGTCAGGATCACCTATAAAATCTGTGCCCGTATAGGCATAGTCCTTGACCATGAGCATTTGATCCCGTAGCCATCTAAAGAACGTGTCACCGACTTCACTCTGCCCTTACCCGCCCCTGTGAGAGCCATGAGCTGGACCCACCTCAGGATGCAGGGGTCCCATGCTCTTAGACTCCGAAAAGTCACCTGGGGCCTCATCTGCGGGACCCAATCAAAGAAGAAACAAGCTAATATGGAACCAAATCCGAATTGCTTTAGCTCTCCCTACTGGCATTTAGTCAGGTAATCCTTGAAGATTGGAAGAAATGCTTCTGCCCAGTTGAACACCGTAGGTGCCATTGCTTCTAGGGAATACATCATATGTGCCATGGAAGACTGATGTACACCCTAGCTCCCTGCCACCCTCTACATGGTGAATAGAATGATCTGTAGATCCCTGTCTATCACTGCCCTGATGGAGACATTCTTCCCCAATGTACCTGTACCTGGTGCACAGTGTCAATCTATGAGCTCTCTGGTGGTAATGTCCCCACCACAGGAACCTGTCAGTGAGATAGGGGTACCTTGTCTCGATAGGCCAGTCAGGAAGTAGATGTCCTCTACTTCCACTGTAAGTATATGTGCCCCCACCTCGAAATACAGCTGTTCTGGATTCCACATTCTCAGTATGTGTTCCAGTAGTCTCTCGTGGGACACCATGCTTGGTGTTCGGAAGAACTTTAGAAGCCCATAGTTTCAGAGTGCGACAATACAAATTGGATTCCTTTCAGCAGAAGCATCCTCATCATCATGGGTTCTTTCCTTCCATATCACCATATTTTGGAAGCCAAGACCTACCAAAACAACAATGGTATACATCAATATCATCTTTAATTCATTACAAATCAAAAGAATGAGTGAATTTTGTATATATCATTGGTTTAATTTCTCCATGTCCGGCACCTCTTGTGCCCTATTGAAGACAGGTGATGGCATCACCTATTCACCATATTCTTGGCGTGGTTCTCAGGTGGTACCGCCTATACCGCAAAGGGTAGCCACGGTGCCCGCAAATAGGATTTTAGGGCTTGCCTAATAGGCCTAAAACCCCACCAAATCCCAAAATAAAAGCTATGAAATGGAAGATGAAGGTCTTAGCTATTACCTGCAAATGACGACACTGAAAACGGACGGTGGAAAATCCCTGTATCAGTTGTGGAAGATCTGGCTAAAAGATGCTCCAAGTGCTATCTACTAGAGGTAAATAGTGAAATGTTTGATTTTTTACTATTTACTTGCCTTATATAGACATTTTTTGGGTGTGACTTAGTATACTTTTGATATTACATCATGTTATGGTCAAAATCTATTTGTCGTAATCCCATACTGTTGATTTTGGATGCATTTAACACTTGTTTATGAGTTGTCCGCAGGTTGACTTTAGTAAAAAGATTTGGAAAGTTTGTTTACGACTTTTTCGTACTTTCACAAAAATGAGAAAGGTCGGTGAGTGTTTATTATGACGCTTTTTCATGCTCGTTAAAATCTAGTATCAAAGTTCTGAGTCTAGTTCAAGTTTCTTTCCAGGCTCGTAAAATACAGCATTGTGTAAAGAAACGTTATGGAGTCTTCTTTTCACATCTTCTTTCAGACTCCTTAAACATGAAAAGATAGTCGAGTCCGTTTCCAAATCTTTCTAGGCTCGTAAAAAGTGACATTGTGTAAAGAAAATTCATGGAGTTCTCTTTCAACCCTTTTCAGAATCCCTAAATATGAAAATATTATCGAGCGATCTTGTCTTCTTCATGTTCGTTAAAGTATTTGAAGGGTCATCCATCCGATGGTAGGTTATCTCTTTCTTAGTTCGAACAGTACTATTTACAAGAAAGGAAACACTCCAGCCAGTCATGACTGGAAGAGTTCTCTATGGTATGAATTAATACTTTTTCAGACCTTAGAGACTAAATCATATGAAAAAGGAGCCCCATGGAGTCTTCTTCTGTATTCGTTTAGACTCTCTAAACATTAACGATACCGAGTTTTCTTTCAGTGGACTCGTTAAATTAAACATTGAGAGGCCCATTTTTGGAATGAGCCCATCCTCTCTCAGTTTTGTAAAACATATGGGACTGGACTTGTCTTTTGACAAGCTATATCAAGTGTTTATTACCCTCTTTGAACTCATAAAACCAAAAAGAGGCACTCATCAATCATGACGGGGAAAATGGGAAAGGGAATCATTTTGCAAATAATGGCAGTTGTTTGTCGTTACCTTTGAACATGGCACTTGTCTACACAATCATGTCAGTCATATGGGTATTCAGCTGATCTCCATGACGATCCACTTTCATGAGTCATGCCAATCCTTTGAGTCTTTCAAAAGAATTCATTTTCCACTATCGCATTGTGTATCTGTCCTGTCTAGTCATGCTGCCAAGTCATTTTGTCATGCTTCCTGATGTTCAAAGGGAATCTAAAGAATTCTTACCTCTGTAGTATACACAGCCTTTGTGTCAGTATCTTTGAGTTATTCATATGGTTACTATGTTCACATCATTCCAGAAATATGTTCTGAATTTTGTGTCATCGATGTGGGACTCATCATGGCCCTCCTTCGATGAGAATATTCCCATCAACATCAGCTCATCATCCAGGAAATAGTCTTAGAAACAATATTTAGTACCTTGAGATCTATATGCCTTAATGACAGTTTCTCTCACTCTCAACATAGGTTCACATCATTGGCCTTTGATTGATAGAATCGATTGGGTGTTCGACATCAGGACATCTATTCGCACTCAGTAGATTGTACTAGGGTACCTTTGGAATCATTGACATTAATGGTGATCTCCCTCGCACTTGTTAATGGTTCACATCATTCATCGGTAATCAAGTGGTTTCTACCATGTTCGACTTCAGATCATTGTAATCACATGGATAGAATCGTACTTTTTGGAAGATGAGATGAAGACCCTGGGTATTTGTTTAAAAGTTCTCATTGCTTTTCCCCAAGTTGTGATGGAGTTTTGTACATCTAGCATGGATCCACATTTGTATGGTTGTGCCTATATTCAAATTTGTGTCTGTATGACATAGATCTATGTTGTATGTCTAGTAGTTATGTCCAAGTTTGAGTCCTTTATCACATGGATCTACGCTGTATTCTAGTAGCCATGCTTATTTATTCCACTCATGGATCTGCCTTGTATTGGTCTACAGCTACGAGTTTGGTTACTTGTGTCTATGAGTCAACATACTGATGTACCACAGATGCCTACTTGACTGCATGCTCTGATTGAGCCAACATTTTCATCTCCTGGCAACGACTTGTTCTCAAAGCTCTCATTTATCATATCACTCTAAGACTCATGCTTTGGGGGGCATCTTGTTATACCAAAATCCTATCACCATCATGTGATAAGAACTTTGACATACCTACTTTCCATGAATTCTAGCTTCTGGAGTGAAGGATAAATGGTTTCTTATCAGGCTATCATACAAATTCCCAGCACCGCTCATCCTCCTTTATCTAGGAGCGGTACCCTTGCTCACACAACTTTTCATCGGTTTTCCACAAGCGGTGCCATCGCTTGTTACCCTTGGTCCATAGGTTGTTATTACCATAACCGCTCTGTCATAGAAGGAGAAGCACGATACCCAGGGTAAAAAGGGAAAAAGAGAAGTTTCTCAAGGCTTCTAGATGATAAGCCTCGAGATATCCCTTATCCCTACTACTGTGGGTTTGTTGAGCTCGAGATCCCTCATCCTAGGATCTTAGAGGCCACCTCACCCACTAATTCCTCAACCATCTCTATCCATTAAAGCCCTATAAATATGAGCTCATAGCCATGGTTGAGGCGAGAACATTGAAGGTATTGTTATGTTCTTGGACTGATTCTTGGCCCAAGATCATTTGGAGAGAGCATAGAGAGCTAGAGTCGGAGTTTTTGGGGATGAAGAGCTGGTTTCATGGAGATGCATGTCAATGCTAAGGATTGGTTGTAAACTTCTTCATATTTCTAATGCAAGTTGATTTTCTGTCCGATATATATTGTTGATGTTTGATTTCAGATATATATTGCTATATTTCTTAGTCACTAGCATAGATTAGTAGATCATATTCTGGTTGATTTGATCTGTTTCGTGTTGAACTCTTTTGTAGGTACACAGGTGAACTATCAAAGCCTTGTATTCCAGATATCTACTGCATCTAGGGGGATTTATCAACCTCTATGATCTATTTGTTCTAGATCTGAACCATTCAGACCAGCAGAACACCTTGCTATCTGTCATAATGTGATCTTGTAAGAAATCCATGACTGCATCTTCATTTACTTTGCGTAATGTAATAGCCTCAACCCACCTGTTAAAGTAGTCAGTTGCTGTCAAAATATACTTGTGCTACAAGGAATAATTTGGGTTTATTTCTCCAATAATATCAATTTCCCATTGTTCGAATGGTTCTGTAATCATCACTGGTTTTAAAGGCCATGCTGATTTAGCTTGTCTTCCACCACCTATTTGACAAGAATCACACTTTGTGACATGAGCATGAGCATCCTTAAACAGTGTAGGTTAGTAATATCCACCTCTAAGAATCTTATGGGCTATTGTATCTCCGGAAAAATGACCTCCAGCAAGCCCATCATGCAATTTTGTTATGACTTTCTTTGCATCTTCCTATTCTAAGCACCTGAGAAAAACTCCATCGTAATTCTTTCTAAACAATACTCCATGAATTATCTGATATGAATCTGATTTAAGAAGTAATGCTCTTCGTTGTTTAGAATTCCAATGTTTCGGCAAATATTCTTCTTGAAGGTAATGGACTAGGTCCCAATACCAGGAATATGGAGTTGTGAATAGAGGACATACATCCACCATATGTAACTCAGCCTCATCATCCTAGTTGTTTTATTCATTGTTTTTACCTTTAGCCATTAGTTTACACAATCCTTGTCCTCTTCCTATGGATGCTGGTTTGAACTCAAGATCATATTCTTATAAGGAAGTTACCAAGTTGCCTCTTCTTTCTCCTAATTCCTTTTGTCCAAAAATAGATCTCACAGCTGGGTATGGAACTATTACCTTCGTGTGATTCTTAAGTATGTATGGCCTGGATTGTTTTACCACTTTAAAAACTGCATAATATTTTTTATCAACCACTGGATAATTCAAATCATTTCCCTGCAGACTAGTGCTCATAAATGATATGGGGTACTTATCTCCCCCATCTTCCTTCTATGTAAGCACCGCTGCCAATGAATCATCGGACACAAAAGTG
This sequence comes from Pseudotsuga menziesii, assembly GCA_001517045.1. Lineage (NCBI taxonomy): Eukaryota > Viridiplantae > Streptophyta > Pinopsida > Pinales > Pinaceae > Pseudotsuga > Pseudotsuga menziesii. Next base: position 611,959 of record LPNX010667139.1, read on the forward strand.
TACAGAATAAAATATTTTTTGAAATTCGGACTTTTGAGTGATGGTGCATGAGCAATAGATGTTTTTATCTTACTGAATGTGTTCTTTTCCACATCAGTCCATTTGAATTGTAAACTTTGTTTAACCATTTACTGCAAAGGTTTGACAATTTGAACAAAATCTGGTACAAACCTCTGCACAAAGTTTATTGTCCCCATGAATGATTGCATACCCTTTTTGTTATGGGGTAAAGGTATCTATTCTATGGCTTTAATCCTTTCTGGGTCTATGGAGATCTCTTTCTTAGAAACAACATGACCTAGTAGCTTTCCTTCTATGACCGCAAACACGCATTTCTTAGGATTCAGTGAAATACCATATTTTCAACAACGCTAAAAAATTTGTTTCAGATCACTAGTGGAAAATGAGAGATTAGTGACCAGGAGACCAAAAATTTTGGTCACCACAGTTTTTTTGAAGGGATAAATGACCAAAAATGATAAATTTAAGTGAGATAACTAAAAAAAACCAAGATAAATGACCACTTTTGGTCATGGGATAAAAACCAACTAAAAACGACCAAGATAAATGACCAAATTTGGTCACGGAATATATAGACTAAAAATGACCACATAACAATTGGTCATTTATTTGGTCATTTATAGTTGTCACTCCGACAATAAAAAAAATTCCCAATTGTTTTTTCCCTCTCAAATCAATTGTTTCACCCATTTTTGGACATGGGAAGACAATGAGCAAAGGCAAATTCATAGAAGCTAGATCCAGAGGGAGGAAGAAAAAATGAAGGAGGATATCCTGAAGAGTCCCCTCACATTGAAGGTAGCAGGTCTTCTACTGCTTGCCATCGCATGCTTCTACTTGGGAAAACACTGGGCAAGCGATTATGACCAGGTACAGATCGTTATTGGCTCGATTTCCTCTTCGGTTCGATCTCACATGGTCGCCCTTTCACGCACCGAGGCTCCAACCTATGACCTCTCTTCCCTAAACATCACAAAAACCACCCCCCTCTTCCTCCTCCATCTCCACCACCACCACCATCACCAGCTTCCTTTGGCATAGTGGACAAGGATGGAGTAATGTGGGATCATTTCTTGGTGGGGGAGGATGACAACTTGGATGATTATGAAACTAATAATGACAACTATGTTTCTGAGATGGACATCTTCGAGCAATCATTCAATGGATATGAGAATGTGAAGGGGAGCACCGAGATCGGGGTGGACACCAAGGTTGAGAGATTCAAACTGTGCCCTAAGAATATGAGTGAGTATATACCCTGCCTGGACAATGTTGCTGCAATTTCCAAGCTCAAATCCATGGAGAGAGGGGAGAGGTTTGAACATCTTTTCCTGGACAAAGGGAACAGGTTAAATTGCCTTGTTCCCACTCCACCTAAGTATAGTGCTCCCATTCCATGGCCCAGAAGCCGCGAATTGACATTTTCACGTTCAATTTTCTTATGATTTCAAAATGGGTTTCTGCACAAAATGGAGACCGGGGTTATTATTAGTGGTCAACAAAGGCTCTGTTGTAGTCTAGCTATGCTGGCATATTCAATCCTCCCGAAGAAAGAAGGTCTTACCCTTTGCGCTGTCGAGACTATTAATGATGGAAGGATAATCAATAGGGTTTTAACAGATCCATCTAGCCGTGACGAGGTTTGTTGTAACTTGTCTCCTCTTTTTTTTTTTGAATTAATAAATGCAAGATAAGATGAGATTATATAATTTAATTCATACCCTACAAATTTCAGAGATGTATTGTCATTTGGCCTATTGGTGAGGAATCCAAACTTATTATCTGGACACTAAATCTCCAATTGAGTAAATCTATCGTAATGTTCAGATATGTAAGACATCAAAAACTTATTTTCTGGATCCTAATGTTCAATTGAGCGAATCAATCATCATGTTTAGAGCATGTAGGGTATTTGTCATATGTTTGGAAAAAACAGTCGTGGGTATGAGATTCTAAATTGGTTGTAAGTATTCATTTTTCTTTGTCTCTTGATCTTTTTCATTTTTGAAATTCATGAAACAATTGGATGATTTTGCACATAGTCATAAGATCAAGCTAGAATGTGTGTATGGTCTAGATGGAAGACGCTAGTAAGTATAGTTCTCACGAAATCACTATACGATCCTACCATGACTAGGTTTGTTTGTCCCCTCTTTCCTTTGAAGTATTAGAATGATGAGATGTCATCTCATTCGCTATGTTGGCAAAGCTCCAAAAACTTATCAGCTGGATCCTAATCTCCAATTGAGTCGACCCATCACAATGCTCAGAGATCATGGGCATCTGTCATATCCTTGATAAAACAATCGAGATCTATGATTGTGAATTGGATGTAAGTACTAAGGACACATCTTTCTTTCTATGATTTGATTTTTTTCTTTGCATAAAATACATCTGACAATTTGATGTGTTTTCACAATAGACACATGTCAAATAGAATATTTTCCCACTGCATATGTGACAGATCCTTATCAATGTAGCGCAAGAGAACACCAGCACACAGAGAACTATGGGAGAGATATATAGTTGAAAACCACTTTGTCCTTTAATCCCCAATAAGCCTAATACTATGGAAAATCAGATAGACCTTTGTGGGACTTGAGTGTCCAGTTTAGAATTTGAATATGTACCAAGGCTGGGCCATCTCTGGTCATCCTATATTATTAAAATAATAAGGAAATCATCCTAGGCTTTGTAGGCAGGAGTTGAAGATACAATCTCTTAATGTATAGATGCTAATGGCGTAATTGACATGGAATAGCTATACAATATCCCATTGTGAAGAAGTTGTGTTTTTTTCAGAAGTGTAATTATTTCCCATATGTTCAAAATATGATGCCTTTTCACTACAAGGGTCTGCTTAGTAATGGCATCCAGCTGCCAAGGGCCTGATTTTGTACTGTGGTGGTTTTGGCACATTTTTATATTTTTGGGCACCCAGATACACAAATACAAGTGTCTTTCAGAGGGTGCTCAAAATGGTATCTGCAGCAAATAAGATAAGTTTTGTGGCCTAAAATAAAGTGGAGCTCATGGTGCAAAACTACCAACCTCGTTTAAGTTTGAACCAAACAACGCGTTCACCTTAGGAATTTGCTACACCACAGCTAAGTTTGGCACAAGTTGTGAGGTAGCAATCGAATGGTCGTAGAAATATTACATGCTAGTTGCTTGGCGTGGTACTTGAAAAGTCTACTCCAGAAAAGCTACAAAAGCATGATGTTGTTCCTTGTGCGGTTCATGGTAAATGCAGTCCATTGGTTGAAGCTTAAGCCAAATATGGAAATGCATGATATGGATTGATGTGAAGCAGTGACACATGGAATATGCGGATGAAGAAGTAATCGATTCACTATATTGTAAGCATTTTTATAGAGTTATATTTAATCACAATGTAAATAGGCATATGGTTGTAAGACTTATTTAGGAATGCATACCCCTGGTTTATTGATTCACTGGTGTAAAGTCTAGATATAGAATTAGGCGATAGGGGGGCATGTTGTATTCCTAAATCCTAGAAACCAGGTTAAAAATTTAAGGTGGGTTGGTGTTTACCCCAAGTCAATTTTAAAGGGGGAATGCTAGGTTAATCTTGATTCATTTAAAGAGTGGTTGAGATAACCTTGATTTGGTCAAATGTGTTTGCCATTAGTGGTTTCTGAGCTCATGTTTTTGGGTAACCTATGGTATTTTCCCCTGGTATTAGCATGTGATGAAGCCTACTTAAAGGCTTGAGTAACTCCATTGTATGCCTTGTGTGGGGCCAGTGTTGGCTGGATTGGCCATGCCTTGGCTGAATTGGTCAAGGATAATGGATTTCTTGTTTGTTGGTTTTCCTTGTAAAGTGTTTCCAGGGTAAAAATCTTCTTTATTGTGTGTGCTTGCTTCTTTTGTGTGTTATTATGTCTAACATGGTAGAATAATTTAGACCAAGAAATTTCAAATCATAAACTTATAATTATCACAAATATGCAAATTTAGAATGAATAAAAGAATGATGAACTGAAATATAATGGCATGCTTACATATATGGAAAACATGTCAATTTTAGTCAATGCACACAGCAAATAAGAACTGACATACCAAAACTTACAAGTCATTCAATGGCCATCAGACCCAAGAGAGCATTAATAGCATTGCCTTAAAGGGAAAAATATGCAATGATAATAACACATCAAGCAGTGAATTTCAATGGATGTTAAGTCATTAATGTTGTTAATGAAGAGACACAACAAGATGTTTTACCTCTTTAGAATCCGTCTTATGAGTTCCTATATAAATACCACAAAGCATTTATAGTTCATCCAAATCCAATTGAGTATCGACTTATTATCAAGTGGTTGGTTATTGAGGACCACCTGATCCATATACCCGTTTGCATGGAACTGGAATGCATTCTGATGGCCACTATGAAATCGTGAAGTTACCATTCATTGCTTTAAGGATGCCATCTCCATACTCATTATTAAGTCCTTCTCATGATTCGTGTCATCCTTACACACATTTCTATAGAGGCCTCTATATCGTTTGTATATTTATGAGGTCTATTGTATTCTGACCAGATTGAATTTGTGGTCCTCAACTATGCATGATTTATCTTGTGTAAGCGGCTAACTTTATTTTATTTTTATTATTGATATTCATTCTGACATTTGCACTGTTTGCTCATTTATAACATTGCAGGTTTGGTACAATAATGTCCCACATACTCGTTTGGTGGAAGATAAAGGTGGTCAAAATTGGATTGTATTAGATAAAGATAAATTCAAATTTCCAGGAGGTGGAACCCAATTCATACATGGGGCAGATCATTACATAGATCAGATTGCTCAGGTTCTTGGAAATGGTGCTTGGTTTTCTTATTGTCATTAGGGGTTCTAGCTAATGCCATTCGTAACTAGATGCATTGTGGTGTTATTTGTTGTTGCTCGGCCCTGAAGATTTTTTATTTTTATTTGGTTGTGCAGATGGTTCCTGATGTGGCTTGGGGTGTTCATACCAAGGTTGTTTTGGATGTGGGATGTGGTGTAGAAATTTTTGGTGCCTTTTTGCTTTCTCAAAATGTATCAACACTTTCCATAGCTCCAAAATATGTTGATGAAAATCAGATCCAGTTTGCTCTTGAACGTGGTGTTCCTGCTATGGTGGCAGCTTTTGCAACACGTCGCCTCTTGTATCCCAGTCATGCTTTTGAGATGATTCATTGTTCCCATTGTCAAATTGAATGGACTCATGAGGGTATAGTTTTAACTCTATTTCAGATTCCTAAACTATGAGATTATATCTAGTGCATTTTATATGAAATTAATAGAAATCTGAACAAGGGTTTTTATTATTTGTTAGGTACAAAGATACATATAGCATAATTTTTAGAGGTCAAGCAGTGGAGAAGAGTTAGGTCTATGACTGAGTGGTGAAGGTTGTTGGTCTGTTCCCTTAGAATCACTGGTTCAATTCTGAAGGAGCTGTTTACCCCAGTTTCTGGCAGATGGATATGCGGTATGCCCTTTTGTGGATCTGGGGTCTGGACCATTTTTCATCAGATAGATGATAGATTGGAAAATTCATGAATTTTTGTTGTTGTGAACAATGCTCCATATAATCCACATATAATCCACTATCAAACATGGTCAACAACTTAATTCCTAGGGCTTTATGCATGCTAGGGTTTAAACCTGGCTCATCATTATGGGACACCCTTTGTCAACCACTAAATTCATAATTTTGTTTTTCATGTTGAGTGCTTAGAAGAGCATACAGGTGCATGATGCCAGAAATAAATCATAGCATAGTAGATGGCAAAAAGGTTGGTAAAATCTATGGGAGACTGCAAATTGGAAGAAAATGGAGCTGGCTATGCCTATTTGACTATTTCTTGATATAGTTTCTCATCGAATTTTGTGACCCCACCTTCAAGAGGTATTTTTCTTTTAATGTTTCATTCCTTTATATAATAGAGCTAAGCTTCCATCTCAAGGATTGTTAAGTTCTATTGGTCTCAGTTGTGATCATATGGAAGTTACATGTGCCCTTGAGATGATGAGACCCCTAGGCATTACACCAGATATTTAGTCTCCCTTTGCTTGAACGGGTGTGAAATTATTCTTATACCAATGGAGATGTAGATCTTCATTTTGGAGCCTTTTGACTTGCATGTTAACGAGATATGGATAAAAACACCTTAACTTTAAAAGGAATTTCTTATATATCTCAATTTCTGTGTGCCTGGATCAGATTAAAAAGGGATTTAATTTGATCTCTCACATTCACTGGGCATGACTTGTACAAATTGTGATGTTGGAAATGCCTAATTCTATATGAAAATGACTCATTGTAACTTGTAAATAATTTTAAGGGTGGCATGGTTAAGAATGATGGTATAATGGATGTAAGAAAAACTATCTTATGATTAGATTGTTAAAGTTATAGATTAAGAAATGGCCTTTATCCCATGTTCCACACTGTTTCAGGGCCGGGGTGCTGTGTTATGGGAATGGCTGTAGGGACTCCCCAAATCTCAAGTGGTGACACCCTTGAAAATATTAAAAGAATGGAATAAATAACATTTAATATGAAATTACAAACTCATGTACTCATGTTTCAAATTCATTGAAACTTCCAGGAATCAACATCATTCTTTGGATGCATGCTACTTGTTCCAATATATTTTGCTTTTAATAGTTCAATCACTTAATGTGACTGTGTTTGGAATGTCTTTATATATGCTGGAGGAGCACTGTAGATGTCGTTTGAGGGGCATCTGTAGGTCATTCAATGCCAAGGGATGTGCAGGCGTCCTTGCAGTCCCCTAATTGTTGGGAAAGATCTGGAGATATGGGAATGGAGTTTCCTGCATTCAGGGCTGCTGAGGGATGTAATGGTAATGCATGCCTGTCACTCTTTGACAAGAAACATGGGACTTGTCTCCCACCCTGGACATGTCCCTGTGAAAGACTTATTTTATCTTAAAATTCGGAAGACCACAAATAAGAATAGGAAAAACATGCACATAAGACAATAACTTCCACCTTAGCTGGTCGAAAAGACCAAAAATAGGGAATGGCAAGGTCACAGAGAGGATGCTTACAATGAGAAGTTCTCGTGGGGGGAACATAAAAGGTAAACTCAGAATCTAATGCAATTTTATTTTTGTTCCAAGAATCTAATGTAATTAACAGTACGAGGTCAAACATTTGAATTTATACCAATGGGGAAATTGGACAAACTATGGTTATAAGAAATTATGTTGTGGTTGATGAAGGAGAATGATAATTAGGGAAAGGTAGATGGGCTTCCATGACTGGCATACAAGACCCTTCTTATGTAAAACAGGGAAATTGGATTCAAGAGTAGTGGAAAAATGATTAATATTGAAAATATTTCTGATTTGTCACTTGATAAATTCAAAAAGTACTGTTACTCAATAGCATTTTACTATATTAAATTAAAGGACATTTCCTTCAAAGGACATTGAATTAAAAGCCATTTCCAGAATCTTTCTTCATCACTAGACATTCTTGAATCTCTCCATTCATCCTCTACTGTATTTAATTTTGTGAGAATTTATGACATGAAAGAATTGGATATTGTGTGAATAATACTATCTGCATTAGGTTTTAAATAAATATGAGGAGGATTGGTAGAACATTTCTTTGGAACGCAAATGCGATGATCTATGCCAATGGCTAGTGATTCAATAATTCTGGGTTGTAGCATTCAAGTAGATAGAGATGGCATTCAGTTCCTACTTTGTTTGTCCCAGTATTTCAAGCTGTTATTTATTTGCTGAGGGAATTAGATTTTAGAGGCCCTCTTGCAGTTCTAAAGTTGCTTATTGGAAACACAAGATGAGGAGGATTGCTAGAACATTTCTTTTGGAATGCAAATGTGATAATCTATTGCAATGGCTAGCGATTCAATAATTTTGGGTTGTAGCATTCAAGTAGGCAGAGATGCCATTTAGTTACTACTTTGTATGTCCCAGTATTTGAAGTTGTTGCTTACTTGCTGAGGGAATTAGATTTTAGAGGCTCTCTTGTAGTTCTAAATTTGCTTATTGGAGAGACATTGTTGAATAATTATTTTGCTACAGATATTGCCCTTGTTTTTAATGTCGATTCAAGGTAGTCACTATGTTGCTTTTGTGTTTTGATTCATGGAGCTCATATTGCTTATATGAACTAATCATGTTTTGCAACATACAGGTTTATGGACATACATTCAAGAGCATTCACTAATTGTGATACTTTATTTTCCTTTAATGAAGGGGGTATTTTACTTTTTGAGGTGGATAGGATGTTGAGGGATGGAGGCTACTTTGTTTGGGAAGTGCAACCAGTTTACAAACATGAGGAGAAGCTACAAGAAACCAGGAAAGGTACTGTAAGTGGAGAATAAGAAGATTGATTTAAAAAAAAAAAATTAGATTTGGCGGAATATTTGATACTTACTATGGATTTGCATTTGGCACAAAAGATAGGTTTTAATTCAAAAGTTTCGTGAGGATGTATCTCTTTGCCTTTTTGTTTGGTTGGATAACTGAGTTTTTATGATATGAAATTTGCATTGGATACTAGTAATGTGCCAAGTCTTAAGATACACTATCTAATTAATAGTCATGTGGGTAATCTTCCAACATCTCAGTTGAATTTTTTTCTTCCATCCCACTTCTTTGTCTTTTCATGAGAGATGTGGGGAACAGGAAATCGACATTTTGACTTTCAAACAAATATCCTTCAAAGTTATGCATCAGTCTTCTATAGAAATAAGAAACACAGTTAGAGAATTCAAATCAGACTTTATTAACTGCTAAAATCTATATCCATGGTATGCTTCTGCTGGAATAAACATCTGTTAGTTTATATGCATTCTTCTATAATGAGTTATTCACATTACACATTTGTCAAAAATTAAAACCATTTGACTATTAGAAAGATGAATACTTGATTGTGGTTAGTTGATGCTACATAAGATGCATGAGGATAAGTGCACGAATATAAGCACATCAAGATTAGCTATATATTTTTAGCTTGAAGGTAGTATAGCATCTCTTAAAGACAATATCAATTATGTGTAATGATAGGCTATAGCCTGCAGGTATAATTTAGACAAGGACAAGATGTTAAGGATAATAATAATTATCTATACATACTGATGTAGTTAGATTAAATGTCCTATTTAATGGGGTTGAGATGTAATCTTTTGGATCAGAACAGAGATGTAAGGAAGCATTGAAGGTTGTAGTAGTAAAAGAAGAGAACAGAGTGTGTTGGTAGTTACTGGTAAAAGGGTTTTTTTTAATCATTTTAAAAAATATGGATACAGAATGTTTTAATTCCAGATAGGATTAGATTTAAATCTTGTTGGCTCCTAGAAGATGGTTTTGCAATTGATATAGGTGTTTCTAGTGGTTGCTGCTGGAATTCAAAGTTGCTCGATCATTAGTGTATTGGTGATGGAACTACTTATGGATCTATAGGATCCCATTTTGTATAAAAATACTACTGTTATATTTCATCTTTGAAATAAATTCTATCTTCATTCAAGCCCATAATGGGTTGAAAACATATCACAACTTTTGTAACAAAATCACAAGAACTGCTTTTAACTACATTATGCCAAAATCAATCACCCATATGTCTGAGGGTCATTTCAACGTGGTAAAGAAATTTGAGAATCCATACTTTTCTAGAAATTTGGATAGAGATATGTTGAGAATTCTGTTCCATTTGATAAATTCCAACTTAGAATTCCTCTTTCCCTTATTGATTAAAGCATGGTGCAAGGCACTTTCAGCAATTTGACATTACACATTGCGATTTTGTGTATATAGATATCCTAAAGACGATGATCTAGGGTTTGGTAGAGGAAACAAGTGTTGGCAAGGTTGATGTCCAGAATTTCCCACTATCTTTGAAGTCTGTTGTTTGGTTCTTTAAAGTTGAATCGTTAGAGAAAGGATTGCAATTTTTGGAGTACTTTCAGTCTTTGTTTTATTATTCATAGATCTCTTTGGCCGTAGATGTGAAATAGACATGGACTTGTCTGAAGAGCTTATAGGTTTAGTACCCTTGGGACCTCCTCATCTCAAGGACCTTGCTAATTTTATTGTTTTCTATTATTTTGGAATGTAGTAACATGGACAATTCATTGGTAACTAGGGACACGCTTTGAGTCGTGAAATATCTCTGAAACCATTATCTGACTCAAACCTCTTCTCCAAATTCCAAATAATAACTGAAGAGGCTTAAAATTGTGAAATTGCTTTGTCTGTGCAAATTGAGTCACAATACATTTGCAAAGTTCTCTTGAGGGAGAAGTATAATTGAAACCTGATATTTTTGACCGAGCTTGTCTTACACAGGAAAACCTTGTAGCTTTGCTAATCTAGCCCAGCAATGCATAGTCCTGCAATTGAATGGAGATATTAATTAGAACATTGGATTTCTGTTGTGCCAATGGTTGGTTAGAGTATAGAAGAGATTTGAATTCCAGAATTTTTTCTTCTTATCCTTGGATCCCATCTAACAATTTTTTTTGTGGACCATGCAGAAGCACAAGTGTATCCCATTAGAAGAGCTTGCTGCAGAATTCAAACTCCGCACTCAAGTTCTTATATGTTAATAAATTTATCTATTATACATTTATATGGACATGCACATGAATGGATAGAGGCACTTTTTCAAAGTTAGTGATGTGTTTTGTATTTCTTGCTCTCATGAGCTAGTTGGGCTTCATGCATAAATGTTATTAGCCGTGGAATTTTTTGTTTGTACTAAAATTTCATATGTCTTATAAGTGAAGTATATCTTATGATATTTAAATAGAATTAGTTTTCTACAGAATTGGAGACATGTATTCCATCTTAGTTTGTTGTGGCATTCCTTACCTTACAAGCATTTGAATTTACTGGCACTCTCTGAATTCAGAAACTGCATTTTGAGAGGCATGGGATTCAATAAAGATTTTAATTTTGTGATGGGAATGACTTTTTTTTGTTTTAGTTATGATTGTGGATAATGTTGTATAATCCATAATGATTGGGGTGGTGGTACGGGAGTGGTTGTCAGTGGTTTTGAACAGCATGTTTGGGCAAGATGTAAGGCTGCTCTTCAGCTCCTTGATCCTAATTGGGGAGAGAAAGGGTTTGACTATGGGGGTTGGTTTACATTGTCCAATTTCAATAAGGGGATGAATAGGGTTCAGTTCAGGTGCGGTTGGGCAAGGTGTATAGTCCTTGGGAGGACATCTCTTTTTTGGATCCTGGAAGCCTGTTGATGTGCTAATTGAGGCTATTGGATTGTGTTAACACTTGAAACTATGAGGTTCTAAGGTAACTAGAAACAGTGCATTGTCACCTTGCACTATTTCTCTGCACTTTGGGTTAGTACTTGCAAACCATAGCGGAGAATCCTTTTGTGACTTTAGGGGTCAACTAACAATTAAAATTTAAAAACAATCAGTAACACTTAAATTGAAATACAAGCTTGTTTCCCTGATTACTTCTGTTAATAAATGTGAAAAACCATCAAGCAAAACATCACCTAATAACTGAAAAACTGAATGGAAAATCATCCAAAACTAGTTGATCCAAGTGTTGGGAACTCAACCCAACGTAATTCTAAACTAACAAAAGCTAAAGATTCTCTCTATTTCTGCAATTAAGATCAAAATTCAACAAAATTAAACAATTATGTTTATCTCCAAGTATTATTTTTGTTTGTGTAATCCTTTATGAGCATTTGTGATTCTCTAAAATATTAGCATGATTCTCTGCTAGCATGGTCACATATATGTGAATCGTTTTTTACCTTGACATGCTTTGCATCATGTTTGTATGCAGCTGTCTCCATTGGTATGATTTGTTCTGAACTGATATTTTAAATTTTTTTGTATATAATTGATATCTTCCTGTTATCATATCTTAGAGCATAGATTTCATCGCACTAGTTTCGGCTTGCAAATTAATCAACCATTTCAAATAACCTGTATTTTTATTTTTATGTCATGGTAGGACACAACTGAAGGCCAAAGGTATCTCCTACATGGTCATTTCATAAAGATTCCAACCTTGGCATTCTCATGAAAACATATATGTGGCTCTAGAAAAGCTGTAGACTGTTGTATCTATTTTGCACTTCAAAGAATTTTTTCATGGTCATTATTGAGGTGAGATTGATTCCCGTTTTTTGACCATTCAGGAGTGTATCAGGAAATTGGAGGAATAGAAATATATATGTATCTGACCGTTAATCCTAAGGCTTTCAAGTCCCTTGCGACTGAATTAAAAAAGGATATGGCACGGGAGCTGGAAGTTGTTGTTTATCGGGTGAAACAGAAACCCTGCCAATGAAGTGAAAAGATTGTTAAATGATTGTTTTCAGTAGTCAAAAAATCCTTAATACTTGTTGACAGTTTCAAAATTTTACTATTTAGAAGGAAGTCATAGATTATTTATTTCATGTTTTCAAGAGTGACAATTTATGGATATATATTTTTGCAAACATGAAGCAAACACAGGTTAACATTCTGAATGTCAGCGACAGAGGAGATACCTTACAAATTGGATGGGCCGTATTGCCAGCTGACTCTAGTAATTATATGACAAACAGTACTGCTGAGGTTAAATAACTGAAATCTTTCCTTTTCCAATTAAATGTTTGAGGAATGAGGACGACTGAATAGTACTCTATGATTATTCATGTATATCGAAAAGTATAGTTATATGAATTAATTAAATATGTTGTTCTTTATCTTGTTTTTTCCAACCTTTTTCCATTTGTTCAATTGTTATCGATTTTCATCTCTGCAGAGAATCATCTCCCTTTTAAGTGGGCATCAGGTTCACCTTCGTGATGCCTTCGGAACTTACCATCTGTTAAGCTGGAAGATTTTTCCGCCTTCAAAAAGGTATAGTAGTTCTGTTTGTAAATAATCCAAAATTTATTGTGGCTAGTTGTTTTCTATGGTTTTACTTGAGTTGTAACTGAGTTTCATGCTTAACCATCAGATAAATAAAGAATAGTGGACACAAACATGTAGTTTCAATCTATAAAATTTGCATAAACAGGGCAATTTATAGATGATCTATGCATATCTGAAATCAAGATCTGATTGAAAGTAAAATTTAAATGAAAACATTCAACTTGCAAATAAGAGACAAATTGATAAAACACAGCTGGAATTATTTAGTTACCTCCATATATAATTGATGTTTTTCAGGAATGGTGACTAGCAGTTAAATATTTGTTCCTGGTTATCTGTATACGATCTTGGTAGTTGATGCTACAAAATAAAAAAGCATTCTAGTTTGGTGACCCCAAGTGACTATCTTAATAAAACCAAATGAGAATTTTGTAGAGATAAAAGTAAACAGTTTTGGGAGTGGATTCACTCAAAGATATAAGTTTGGAACGATTATTAAAAAATTTAATCTAGAAATGTTAAAAAATTTAATCTAGAAATAGTGTGCACACAACTTTTATAAATAAGAGAAAAAAATCATAAATATCATACAGTGAATGAAAGAATCATCTTGAGGCTCTTAGTCCAACTCGTGTGTTGCAGTCTGTGTCTGTAAATCTGCACACATAGATAACAAAGATAGAGGTATGGCGCATAGTATACAATGAGAATGCCTCAACTTGCAATGATAGCTCAATTCAATATGAGGGATACTTTATACACAGAGATCCAAGTAGCAGATGGTTGGGGATCATGACCATTCATCTAATGATCCAAGTTACTTATTAACTAGGACTATCTAATGACGACTTCATAACCCCTTCATAAAATCGCCACCCACTTCATAGAGTTTATCACATAATAATAATGAGACTTTCAACGGTCACATGTTTAAGTCAGTGAAAGAAAATAGACCACAAGCTAGATATGATTGAGTGTTCTTGCTTAAGTGTTGGGAATCATAATATTCCATTGGTGATGTCTTCATCTTGTCACTGATACTGATTTTCAAACCATAATTCCACTAGAGCTCATTGACAAATTCTTCTGCATCTCATAATTAGAACTGATTCTCTTCCTTTGAAGTCTCATGCATTTAACATTCATCAATCCTTGATTGTTTTCCTTGAATGGTTGTTACTGGACTTCAACCTATTGGAAAGAAACACTTCTTTATTGGGGGTCACCTACCTCACATTTGTACTCAATTTTTTATAATGTTCAATGTCTGAAGAATCATTGTAGCATTACCAATGTTCTGCAAGCCATCTTTGTGGTCACCACAACTTAAGTGTTTCACACAAATGTCTGGGTTATTATCACAAGTACGTTTTCCTCAAGACATTCTCGGGTCCTCATTTATCTTAATATTAACCAACAGATGATTGGAACACAATTTCACTATAATCCTTTTTTCTTCGTCATTTGGAAATAATGAATTTGAATTATATTGACACATTACTTGATTGCCTTTTACTGCTCAGTTTTTTCACACTAACTTCTGAAATATCATTGTCATTGTAAATATCATCTTGGAAACTATTTTCCATGTCTATTTGCCATGTTTTACTGCATATTGTAGAATTTCATATGGCTTTGAAATTTCTCTTAGTTCTCAACCCTCCCAGTTTCAATGTCAAAATTTTTAGTGTTTAATGCCCAACCCAGTTTTCATATAGGCTGGAAATTGCACAATATTTTTAGACAAATAAAACACTGCTGAAACTCCATTTGATTAAGCATTACTCTGTGTCGTTGCAGTTAGCAAGAATAAACAAGTACAAAGGTGCAATTGACAACAATCAAGGGTTACAATCTTTATCATACTCACTTTTGTTATCATTGCCATAGGTAAATCATAATTCGTTTTTAGTGTATTACGAATTTCTTTTTTGGTTGCATTAGTATTTTAATGTAGTGTTTTCTGTGGTTTTGCTTCTTACCATTATTCAGAAAACTAAACATATTTGACTAATATGATAATTGATATTTGAACAGTTCAACAAAATGAACAATCTTGTCACAAGGTATTTCGCCAATTATGTGGATCTCAAACGTGCAGCCTTGAAGGAGGACCTTGAGGCTGGTTTAGTTGCAGATTTAGCCATTCAAGTTTAATTTTAACCAATTCTTAAATTGAATTTGTTAGATTAGATTTTCCTATTTTGCACATGATCTTGGTTATTGTTGTTAGCTGTTGAACAAGATAAATAATTTGCTTCATTGCTTTTCTAATTTACAGTTCATTGTTTTTCTATTTTACAAGTGATATTTTTTTATTGGATTTTGTAGGAGTGAGCTTAACTTATAAGTGGGCCATTGATTATGAAGAGCCCTCTACTAAGGATTTGTCATTCAGTATGAAGACCCTGATGTTGAGGATTTCAAGCTATTAAGTGTGGTTTTGAAGCTGCTGACGTGGGATCTAAGTATGGTTTTGAAGCTGTTGATGTGGGATCTAAGTATGGTTTTGCAACCAAGTGCAAGTATGATGGCTTAGCCATTGTAATATTTTGAAAAGTGATGATTTTCTTGTAAATTTATATGAAAATTAATATGTGTTTGTGAGAAAACTCATATTTATTGTAATACTTTTGACATTTCATATAATATAATTTGTGGTTTAAAACTTATATATATGGTTGTACTTTATATTATGTACCAATGTTGTAATTATTAACTAATTAATGTGACATTGCATGATTTACATGTGTATTAGATATTATTTACAACTGTTGTAATTAATTATAATGTGACATTGAATAATTCGCATGTGTATTAGATGAGAATAAATGTATGATTCTTTTTTTAATTTAAACGTAATATCAAATTAAAAATTTATATTGATTAATAATGGACACCATTAAAACTACTAAAATATAATGACCATACATAAAGCGACTAAAAATGACTAAATTAGTGACCAATAAATGAGATTAATGACCAAAATTCGCAAATAAAATGACCAATAATTGAGATATATGCGGCCAAACAATGAGATATAAATGACCAGAAAAATGACCAAAATTCGCATATCAATGACCAAAAATCAGTTATGGTGGCTAATTTATGGTCTTTTATTACGTGACCAAATTTGGTCACATTCTAGCTTGTCATGTAGTCATTAATTTGGTCACAAATGTGGTCATATATTTGGTCATTGATTCAAATATATGACCAAATTAATGACCAAATATATGACCAAATTAATGACCAAATATATGACCAAATTAATGACCAATCGACAAGCTATAAATGACCAAAATAAAAATGACCAATTTTTGTCATGTAATAAAAGACCGCAAATTAGCCACCAATGATCGCCAAACCAAAAGTGATAATTAATATGTGGATTTTGGTCATTTTTTTGGTCACTAATCTCTCATTTTCCACTAGTGGATGGAATGCATGTTCCTCTCTCTCTTTTGAAAATATTGTGACATTGTCTAGATATACCACAACACTACACCCAGTCAAACCGCGGAAAGCTATATCCATAGCCCTCTAGAAAGTAGCTCCAGCATTAATGAGTCCAAAGGGAATTCTCCTGTATGCAAAAGTTCCCCACTTGGTTATGAATGTGGTTATAAGCCTATCATCTTCAGCTACTAATACTTGATTATAGCCAGAGAATCCATCTAATAATGAAAACAATTCAGAACCTAAAACCATCTACAGTATTTGCTCCATGGGTGGGACAGGATAGTTGTCTTTATTTGACACACGATTTAGGTTTTTGAAATCTACATAGAACCTTATTTCTCCTGACTTTTTCCTTACTGGAACCAAATTAGAAACCCATTCCGAATGTCTGACTTTGAATATGATTTTAGCATCCAACAATTTTTTCACTTCACTTTGAATTCAAGGTTCCAGCTTCGGATGCATCTTCTTGAAAGGTTGTTGGTAAGGCTTGACTCCAGCTTTAATAGGGATGACATGTTGTATAATATTCGTGTCATAAGTTTTAAGCTCTCATATGTCTAGGAAAACACATCTTTGTACTATTTGAATAGACTAATGAACTTACTTCTTTCGCCTGGAGAACAACACTTTCCCAAATTTACATATTTGGGTTCAGCTTCAATCCCCAAATTTATTAGCTCAAATTGCAAGGATGAGCTATGAGTCTTGACATTCGATGGATTTCTGAACTTGTTATTGAAGTCAAACATTCGTTCCAAGGTCCTCACTCACTTAGGAATAAAGTTCCCAAATTTTAATTTTTCTTGATGTTCTTCATCATCTATTATTGCTCCTTTAAAAGTCTCATCATTCATCAAGCATTCCAAAAAATTTTGATCATCGTAAAAAACCTATAGATTTGTGATCATATCCGAAATAGAAGGCATGAAACATAATTCAATAGAGCATATATTATTAGAAGGTACTAGCCTTGCAGCTGAGGTAGCTAGTAAATCAGCTACTGCATTCTTTAATCTAGGGATGGACACAATATTGAATGTATGAAAATTTATAAGAAAATCCCAGACTTCATTTTGATAGGATTTTAAACTTGGTGAAATACATTGTATCTTATTTCGAATTTGCTTAACAACAATTTCAGAATCTCCATATACTTTCAGATTTTTCACTTTCAATTCTATTGCATTTTTTAGTACCTGAACTAGTGCTTCATACTCGGTTGTATTATTTGTGCATTCAAATTATAATCTACAAGAAAGAAAATGTTTATTTTTTCTTGGATCAATTAGGGCACAGCTAGCCCCTGATCCTTCTAATTTTTTAGATCCATCAAAATAAAGAGTCCAAAAACTATCTACCTCTATTGAATTTAAATTACAAACTACATCTAAAACTAGTTCTACTATTTTACAGTCAATCTCATCAACCTGTGAAAATCAAAGGAGATCGGGCTGAGTATCAGGTATACTGTTGGCTTCTTTAGCTTGATAATTTCCCGGTTCTAAATCAATGAAATAATTTCCCAAAACAAAGTTCACTAGTTCATTCTTTCCCTCTAACTGGGTGACATTGTATTTCATTTGAGGCTCTCTTAATACTTTATCTGATTGGGACTTCCCTTATAAGGCAACCATAAATGTGACCAATTTGATGCAAATTATCCATCTAACCTTGCTTCCTAATATTGAATAAAAACTAATCCATATGCATCTAGTATGTCAGCTACTACAATGTCGATGTACTGACATACCCTCTGATCTGCAGATAAGCGAATTAGAACATATTCCATTTCCCCTATTACTTTCACAACTCTCCTATCTAATTGAATAACTTGCCAAGTAGATGGTTTAGTTTTCCCATTAATTTTCTTGCAGACTGACCATGGCATAATGTTGGCTAATGCTCCTGAGTCCACTAAATAGTTTTGCACATTGTAGTTGAAAATCTCAAAAGTTAGGAGAAATGCTGGGGTTTTATACTTAGACCTCCCTCCCACACTTGTCTCACCAATTTCTTCTTCAGGTTGGTTGTCATTGGGAAGCTTTTATTCTGGTGTCTCAAGTGCTTTTAAAAGTTTCTCTTTTTTCTGAGGTAAATTACACATTTCAAACAATGAGATATTTGCTTTGGATTTTTTAATGTCTTCCACAATATCAGACCCCATCTCATGTTCTTTGAGATTCTTCTTGACATTTTCAATCTTATCTTCAGTAGGCTTAAGAGGTGTGTTAATTTTCTTCGGATCTTGACTTGACATGGTAAAATCAGGTTCTTTAACAGTTGCAGTGTTATTCTGTATCTTTTTCATATTTTCTTGAAGTTTCTTAATCTTAGGAAGTATTGACTTATCTTCTTTTAACAAACTATGACTTCTTGTTGTCACATTGGTTTCTGATGTTTCCTCTTGTTTCAGAGAATCCTCTTCTTCTATATAAAATATTGAAACATGGCCCCATAAAACTAAAGTATCTTCTTCTTGTTTTTCTATAGATTGGTTATCTTTTTATTCCTCCTTACTAGTTTCTATCAGTTTGGAATCCAATAATTGATTCATTACCAGTGTCATAGAATTTATCCACTGGGGGGAATTCTTCTCAGAATGAGTCTGTTGATGAAAGGTAAAAAAATTATCCATGCCTACATCAGTTAGTTCATTGCTGCAGGACTGTGTGGAGGAGGTTTAGGTTGAATGTTGTCTTCCCTTTTCTTATAATAAGGCTTATATGATTTATGAGCTTCTTTTTCCTTCTCTAAATCTATCACTCTGTTGGATAATTTTGCATCATCTTCAACATCCCTTCAAAATCCTATGACTGCTCATCCTTAGGCTTAGTCAATAATAAAGGTTTCTTGCTTCCAAAATTCTTCTCTTCTGACTACACAGGGTAATTTTCTATACTCTCCATCTCATCCTCCACCTTCTCAGCTTCTTCGTAGGTTTCTGCTAATGTAGGTCTCACTGATCTCTTGGAAAACATGGCTAGATCAGGCCCAAGGGATGAGGTATAGTACTCTATTAGAGCATTCTCAGACGGCTTATTTACTGTAGTGAAATTGTTTAGGTAAGAAGCAAATCTTCGAGTGAAATTATGTACCTTTTCTTTTCTTTCTTTATTTAGAGCACATAACCCCTTCATTAAGGATGCATGAGTTTTCTAAACTGCATATTTACTTCTAAACATTCTCTCAAATGTGTTCCAATCCATGATTGAATTTTCAGGAAGTGCAAAATACCATGAGGCTGCTTTTCCTTTCAAGGTGTGGGAAACAATCTACACACTACATCTTCATGTTCTCCAGCTCGTAGTCCTTCTACAGCTAAGTAAAAACTATGTAAATGATCATCTACCAAAATTCCTTCACTTGGTTCAAACTTAGGTAACATCTTGTAAAAATCCTGAGGCAAATCATTCAAGGGAGGTGTCAGATTTAAAGGCAAACTAGCTCTCCAAGTAGGTGGTGGAGGTGGTTGTTTTGCATTTACATTAGCCATGATTCTGAGTGGAGAATGAGGTTGTAACTGAACAGGGGTCTGAAAAGGTGAACAGTAAGGTGAACCTGGATCCAATTAATTCAAAGGTTGTTCAACTTCTCGTAAGGATACTTCTACCTGCTCTTCAATATCTTCTACCAACACTGAGTCTTCTAACTGAGGGCGATGTTTCTTTTGATACTCTCTTCTAGGTAATACATAAATGATAGGTAATCCTTCAATATTTTTCACATATTCCCTGGTGATTCTTCTTAAATCATCAACCACTTCGTTATTGATAGGATACAAATAATCTTTCTCTTTATCTTCAAGAGTGTGTTTGTGAAACAAACTACTTTCAGAACTGTCACCGGTGGAGTGATTTTGAGGAAGTGAGCTTCCTCGGCTAGCCATGCACTGGTGGCCCTCCTTCTAGCACTAAAAAACTATTGAGGCCTGGAAAATCGCAGGTAACAATAGTTAGGGATTCTCCCCAATAAACGTTCCCAATTAGCCCGTTACTGTTTGGTATGGGGAATCCGTCTGGTTTACGGTTCGGCTACTGTAGGTCAAGTAACAAATTAAAATGTTTTATCGATTATGGCCTGGTCCACTGTATATACTTTTAGTTTTGTGTTTAATTTATGATGTGCAAGTGCCTATTTAAAAATATAAATTGATAGAGATAACAAGGAGGGTCACAATGTGATGTGTAGGTTCTTACCTCTCATCTTACCTCTCTCGCATCTAAATCACAAACAACAAGAAACTAACTATAAATAAATAACCTATCCCTAGGGAGTAGAATTATCAGTTAACAATGAGTAATGTATTTTTGTGCATGTATTAGGAAAAATTACAGATAGCTGTTATTTATTTCGCAACACATGAACATTAATAGAAATATGAACAACAAGATAGCTTATTGTTAATTGCAACCTTCATTACTCACAGTGAAAATTTCATAGAATAAACTAGAGTACATTCATAACATGAACATAAATTCAATGAGTTAGAATGATCTCACAGTTAATGGACATAAGATGAAAATGAAATAGTTCACAATCAACTGATCCATAGCAAAGCATTTGAAACATTCCAACAAACTTTCTCCAGCAGAAAATTGTGACTCTTTATTATAAAAGGAAATAGTTCTTCTTACAATATACTCTCAAAAATTTCTTGGGAAAGAAGTCCCCTCTACATCTAAACTCTCCTATATTTATACAAAAAAGAAAAACCTTTGGGCTTCCCCTCAATGACTTTTGGGATTCCCCAACCTTTCAGTTCCAAAATTTTGTCTTGTAGTATGTGCTCATAATTTATACAATATATTACATTTTAAAACAAAAATATTTTAAAATGCTTTATGAAGAAAGGCCATCTTGGTCGTTGATGAATTTTTTCCATGCCTGGGCCTCTGCTGCTATGCCTTCAAATATGGAGGGTTCAAGAAAATGGATATTTATCTCATATTTGGCAGCCTAGTTTTTCACTGCTTCTATCCTTGCAGGACTCATGCACAACTGATCCTCTAGTAGATGTATACTTACATTTGCATGTGCAACTGTATTCGTTAAAATTTGTTCATGTAGATCCTTTACCTGTTGGATCTCTTGCTCGTCTTCCTGACATCTATTATGTATATGCTCTATAAACACTTTATGCTCTGGTATTGCATCCAACATCCTCTCTGCTGAAATTTGGCATCTATTGTATGTAGTGAGCACCCTCCTGCAGTATTCAGCACATGTTCCTTTCGTTTTCTTTACATTTTTATTGAATTCTTCCGCAACATTGATTGCAAACTCCAATAAATCATATTCCTGCTTTAAACTCTATTGGTATTTAACTGGTATCTCCATAGGAGATTCCTCATGTGTTTCTATCCACATTATTCTTCCCATTAGAATCTCTAGAATCTCTTGAGATCTATCCAAAAAATAGGAAGTAGTATCCAGAATTTCTTCTAATCTGCTATCTATTTGTAAAATCTTACATATTTCTTTCTCAATGCACATTTGTAATTGGTGGATCTTCCTTCTTTAAGTTAGAACATGTTCTTTTAAAGGCTGGAAATATGCCTTATATTCCATAGCATGTTTCAGTGATGCTGTCAATGAAGTATTATGTTCTTCTAGGGTTGCCACCTGTATTTGATATTGCTTCTCTCTTTCTCATGTGGCTACTTTCTCTATTTCTAACTCAACAATTTTAATTTGTAACCGGTCCTTCTATGCACTTAGAGTTTCATAGGATACCTGAAGATCATTATTCTCAGTTTTCAACACTTGATGCTCTAGATATAGCCTTTGTAATTATCCTAAGCTGTTCTAAGCATCCTTTTCCATTTTCCCTACAGAAACTTCTAAAGGCTCCTTATTTCCTTGTAAAGTCTATAGTTCTGTTCTTGATGTCCTCACTTCATTTATCATGTCCTCATATTTCCTCTTCAGCTTATGACCTTCATCCCTCTCCTTCTTCAGTGTTTCTTTTAATTGTGTTGCATTATTTCTTGACTACTCGAGATCTATCATCATCCTATCAACATTATCTTCAATTGCTTGTGTTAATTCCACCATAGCTCTTGCTATCAATATTGGGTCTACATCCATTCCATGCACCATGGTTTTATCAGTTATCGTCTTTCCTAATTGTCCTCCTGTTTCAACCTTTTTCCCAGTTCTTTTTACAATCCTTTTCTTCTCCTTGTCATAGAAAATAGTACTAAAGTTGGATACTTCCTCCCCTTCTTTAGGCATGAAAGGGATCAAATTCATTCCAAAAAATGAAGTGTGCCTCGATGTACTACCAGAAGATGCAGCAGTCTCCTAGGGATCATGATTAGATTGTTTGTGTCCTTGATCTGTGTGATCCTATCCCCCTTGTGTATCTATCTGCTCAGTAGTCTCTTGGTCTTTTTGAGATCCTGTTAATCTCAGACCTTCACTTTCTTCTTTTCTTTTCTTTATCTCTGCTTCTTCATTTCTCTTTCTCTCCTCCTCTTCCTTCCTTGCTGCTTCCTTTGCATCTCTCTTTCTTTCTTCCTCTTCATTCTTCAACCAACTCTCTGCCTCCTGTGCTAGCCTTATAGCATCTTCTTTGCTTTTTTGGCCTCTTCTTCTTCCACTGTCTTAGTCTTCTGTGAAGTTTTTCCCTTTTTGCCCACAATGACTATTTTCTATTTAAATCTGTTTTTTAGGGAGGTCATGTTCTTTGCACTACTGAATGTTTCCTCGTCCTTGTCCCAAAATTTGGTATATTCAAAATGAATGCTTGCCTCCTTCTGCCACCTTATTTTGGGAGTCATTCCTGTGAAAGTTCATTTCACCAAAATGGAAATGCTCTAGTTCCTGAACAAACTCTGTAGTCTATTTTACATTTGAAAACTTATAACTTCCAAGCCAGAAAGGTATTCCGGGAAAGGCTACCTTCTTATGTTTGAATGTGAAACTTCCCACATCATCAATGTATATTTGCCTAACTACCTCTTTATGTAGCACATAGTCAGTGGCATACTTAGGGAGTAGAGAAGGTGCTCTGGAACCCCCATACATTCTTATGTACAATCCTTCCTCAGTCAAATAATAGTATCCATATTCCTTGATGACCTTGAATGCTTCTTTGGACATGCAGTTGCATTCGGTCAAGAAAATTAGGGTGTACAAAGGCATGATGAAGTGTTCACATATTTATCTATAGTATCTATAGTATTTGTGGGCCCAAAACAATCTATATGTTGTGTATACTGGGGTCCTGTCCCTATCCCAATTACACCTCAAGGATAGAAAATATTGGGTACATAGTATATAGTCAACTAGGATAGAGCACATGTAGAAATCTAATTTCTTCTATGACACCCCTCCCAAGGCTAAGGATATGCATGTTGATAGGCTATTAGACACTATGTTTGACCAATTAAATATGGTTCCTTGAGTGGCCACATAGAATATAATTGGTATCCATCCTATTTTGAAGCTTTTTTAGTGAGCTCTACCAAAAATCCTATTCAGCATTAGTGCAATGAATCTATAGGGATTTTAGAGAGTGGATGTATCAAACTCTTCTAAAGGCCTAGTTCAAAAGTTCTTCCCTAGTATCATCATTATTTTAACTATTTCTACCACGTCCATAGCTGTCTCTTTCAACCAGATTTTTGTCAAGTAAATCTCAGCACGAGACACATGATATGACATAGAGACATATGCAGGGCTATATGCAACATAGCCCTGCTTAGCAGTATTTTCAAGAATCATCGTATTCACATCTGCCCTAGGTAGAATCCAGCTTATTACCTCTGAGCACGGGAACAACTCAGGTCTTGTGGTGACTTTAATGAGAATTGATTTCTCAATGTTTTCATAAATGGTCAGTTCTTCGAATCCTACATCAGGTACATTCTAATTTGCAATCATCTTGTATATTTCTCCCCATTTATAATCTGGTTCAACCTCGGTGGTAGCTTTGGTATCTTAATATATATATTCAACCTTGGTGATGATTTCAACCTCTGGTACTCCTTCAACAATAGGAGCCTTTTTATTTTGTCTTTTGGACATATTTTCTTTGCAACAATCACCCTGTTATAAACATAGCATGTTCTTAGACAATTTAAGCTTTTAGCAAGTGTTTCAATAATAACAAAAAAAAAACTGTATCAATCTATTAACCTCTTCCATATGCATTCTGAAAAAATAAACTATACACAGTATTAATGCAAGAAAAGAAAAAATGACAAGGCAAAGAAAATCCTGCAAGTTTGTGTCTTAAAACCCTCTAAGTCCACTGTCTATAACCAAAATCACAACCCCGATAGAATAGACTCTTCATTTTAATCTAGTCTGCATTCAAACTAATCTAACTCCTCCAATAAAAGCATGAACCACATTGTCGCTACTGCTAATCCTAAAAATGCTAGACCCTATACTGTGCTCTTCATCATGGAAAACCCTAACTCGACCAAAACATTGAAAAACCTCTACCATCCATGAAATAGGGTAAATGCACACAAGACATTTAAAGCCCCACCAGACGGACATGGAAAACTAAAGAATGGGTGGTGCAGATAGTGTAACGCTTGTCTACACCACCCCCTTAATATTTTGGACAGGAGTAAAGCATACATAATGGCCCAATTAGTCACGCAGGCTCAACACCTCCCCCCCCCACCCCGCTAAAGAAAAAATGTCACAACTCGCTATTTTACCCTAAACATTATTTATATGAACAAACCATCCCACGAAAAAACCTAACCGGGGAAAACCTAAGCAGGGAAAACCACGGTTTCAATCAACAAATAAAAACCAAAAAACAAGGTTGTGGATTGCCTACCTAGAAAAATGTAGTGCAATCGATAGGATAACCCAAAAATCTCCATGGTAACACACTAACAAGTTGAAATCGGATAGCTGGGCATGTGAAAAGTTCAATCGACAAGGACTGGAGCACAAACGCAAGTTTCAATAGGGATAAAGGATAAAATAAGGGCCCCTTTGCATACATATAGAATCCTCAGTGGAAAAAGTCAGTAGGAAAACCCTATCTCCAGTTGAAATCTCTAAATGTCAGAAGGATAGTTCAATAGACAGCTACAACGGTGGACGCAGCATCAACTATGGACCCACGAGGCCTTAAACCTATCAGTGTCAGAAGCTCTAAGTGCTAACAGTCGGAGCTTCAAACCTTAACATTTCCGTAGTGTCGGTGATGCCAAGAACTGTCATCACGATGATTATGTATCGGAGATCGAAAACGTTAATCTTTAAAGCTTCGGTGTGGAAACTAAGTCCCACAACGCAGTGTCAGCGATATAAAAGTATCATTGCAACTATACTCTATTAAAAAGTATCGAAACCTTAAACACTTAAGTTCTTCGGTATCAACAAGCGTAAAAACTATTCCTTGGAACACTCATCAATTTCCTTCTGAAACATCGATGGTGTAGAGGACAAGTCTTCCGATTTATTCGTCAATTGACTTCCGACAGTGATAAAACAAAGTCACCAACAGTTAAAACAATAGGTTTGAGAAAATAAAATGAAAATAGAAGCATTCATGGTATCGGCAAGAAACAAACTAATCTCTCGGGACGTTCATTAAATAACTCCCACAACGTCGACAGCATAAAAGACAAATGCTCTGGATTACTCATCAACCAACTCCCGACATCGATAAAAGGTCATCGTAAAATCAGAATGTTAAGAACAAAAGACTCTACCACTGGGCAATGGTAATACTAGACCGTTCAACTCCCGAAACGGCAAAAAAACAATTAACTGATCTTCTGGTTTCAAAAACTCAATTTTTTTAACAGAGGAATGACATATTTAAGGAAACCAACAAATTCTAGGCTAGCTAAAATCAAAAGGAGGGTCCAAAATTTTTAAAAATTTGGGAAAAAAGGGTTACAGATGCAACAGATGGATATTGAACCTTTAAGGTCTCCTGGTGTGGTTGAGGTGGTTGAAGAAGTTTATGAATCCTATTTCTTGTTGAAGAAGCCCTGATGAATTACTTGGACCCACACTTAGTGGTTTGATGACCTTGCTACCCTTATTAGTGTCATAGAGCTCTTATATGATGATGATGACCTTCTATGGTCCTTGAGAGGATATGGAACCCTTGGCATGATGAATAAGCCCATGGAACCCCTTATGAAAACCCTGATACCCTTTCCAAGGTCATGGATCCCACTACTTGCATTTTCCATGGTTAGATGACATGATGATGTGGTCTTTGGTGACTTAATGAATTCATGGAACCTTGTGAAGACCTTGATTCCTATTGCTTACACTTGATGTGATTAAGGCATCCACACACATATTGGCTTGATGATGGCCCATTTAGTGACAAGCTTGAATCCCATGATGGCACCTTGCACATGAAATGCCATTAAAATCCCTAGTGGCTTGATGCAACCCTATGAATATGTGGACGACACACTCCCATGAATTTTAAATGATGTCGTTGACTTTGAAGGATGTTTTAAAAGAAAAATAATAGAAATACATAAGGTTGAACATTGAGGTGTTAAGAAAAATAATTAAAACACATAAGGTTGACCATGGGAGTGGTAAGAAGTTTGTAATCATTGGTCATACATATGGCTTATGTGGTGGACACCCTATTATACGGAAAATATAATACATACAATTATTTGGTAAGGTTTGACCATTGAAATGGTAAAAAGTTTGAAGTCCTTGGTCATACATATGGCTTATGTGGTGGACACCCTATTACATGGAAAAGAAAATGCATGCAATTATTTGTTAAGGTTTGACCATTGAAGTGGTAAGAAGTTTGTGTGACAATGAAAATTCAAATTCAAAATTCAACTTACAAATTTTAATTAAATATTCAAATTCTTACCACTCTAACCTTTGAAGACAAGTCGACCAACATGAAACATGTCCACTTTAATTTGTATATAAACACATCCAAAAAAATTCAATGATCGGTGTAGAGAAGTGAGTTCATACAGATTGGTCTGAGGTTTTTTTGCAGCAACAGAGGAGCAATTCGTTTTTACAGAGAAAGTTTTGAGCATATTCACTAAAATTGGCATAACTTTCTCATACGAAATCAGAATTACAAAATTCTTGGCTCGTTGGAAATACTGTTACGAGGCATATGTGATGACATGATATAGAGTTTATTTTGGTTTATCTATTGGTTCTTAATCTTGTGATCTTCGGAAATGTGTGGTTCATTCTTTTGGGTTTCTCTTGTGATGACACATGCCATCTCATGGATAGAGTTCATCTTTGATCTTAGTATATGAGCCTCTATATTGGTATATATATTTGAAGTCATTATGAAGGCTATGATGATGATGTTCCATACCTTTATGCTATGATATGATACACTTTATGATGATAATGCATGTGATAATTATGTACACTCTATGATGTTGATGCACTCCTATACAATATGATGTACATGCATACCATAGTGTGATGATGCTCTCCTATGCACTATGATGTATAATTGATGATGATGATGCATAAGAGGTGCACACCAAGATGATGAGGATGCATACCCTTGACGATGATGCATACCTATGATGATGATGAATGATGATGTGTGCCTTATGATCAGTGAAAGCAAAGAAGAATTACTTGTTCAGTAATTCTGTATGATGAGGTGTACCATGATGTACATGAGTAGTGTATGGCATTGAAATGATGTATTAGTGTATAGTGATGACTAAGTAGATGACTAGAAATAAATATGAGCATCAGTGATGAGAAGCGGAGATGAGGAACAATGATGAGCATCAGTGATGAGAAGTAGAGATAAGCAAGAGTGATGAGTAGCAGTGATGAGAAGATTGAATAGTAGAGTGATGAGCAAAGATTGATGTGCATAGCATAGGTTGGTTGTGTAGCATAGCCATATGATTACTTGCAAGAAGAATCTTGCAATTGAGGATTGGACTCCTCAAACCCTTCTTAGTTGTGGCTAAGAAAACTAGGTTGGGTCTTGCTATGAGAGTTGGTGCTCTTTTCATCAGTTGGTGATGGTTGTAGTTGAGAATATTGTTGTATTCCATGTACAATAAATACAAATTAAATTCCATATATGCATGCGTCCCTTTTAATGTGATGTTGTGATTATGACTCGTGATTAATTGGATTTTGCAATTGATGACAAAATTATTAATATTTTTTATTGACTAAAAGATTGTAAAACATTTAAAATTGCTAACACACTGATTCACCCCCCCTCTCAGTGTGGCCATTATGTCCAAAAATTGGTATCAGATCCATCTTTCATCATAATCCTAGAAAGCTTGAAGGAGATCCTTAGACACAATGGAAGAAAATGAAGAGTCATCAAGTAATGGCATGCATATACTTGATATGACAAATTATTTTAGTTGGATGAGCAAGATGAAGGAATACCTGAAGAAGTTTGGTGTTTGGGAAATTCTGATCAAGCAACCCGTTCCATCAAACAAGAAGGGCACATCAACTGCACAGAAGGAAGAAAATAAGGAAAATACTACAGCCTTGAAGTTCCTCATGTATGGACTTCCCAGTTCAGTGAAAGAAAGTGTATGGGAGTACACTTCATCCAAATACCTATGGTTCAAGTTGGAAAGAGAGTATCAAAAGGAAATACCATAACCTGAAAAGACAGATCATGAATCAGAAGAGAAGCCCCATGAAGAGGTGAATCGAGAAGAAGAGAAGAAGAAGAGGAATCCAGTAAAGGTATGGACTCTTGTGATTGTAATGATGCCTTTTGTGATGACATTGAAAAGGTTCTTGCAAATGCTTATGAAGGTTTATCAAAGACTATGCATGAGATACATCTCATGTTGTTGATTATTTATCTCAGAGCCAATTGGTTTCTAAACATGGTAAATTTAAACCATAGTGACTTCACAAAGTTCAAAAATAAAATCTTGGACTCGTTGAATGAATATCAGCAAAAGACCATGACAATGAAAGTGTTGCTTGTGAAGCTCAAAAACAATGACAAAGAGTTGTAGGACAAGGATACTGAAATTGAACAACTAAAGAATGGATCGATCAGTTAAAAGGAAGAACCAGAAGAGCCCGCTAAAGTGCTTAAAGAAACTAGAGAGGTCAATCGTGATGTGAAGACTTGAGTGGAGGAAGCCAAGAGGATAGAAGAAATCCTTAAGATTCAATTGGAAGAAAAGGAGGAGACTATCCAGAAGCTGGAAATGGAGGTAATTAGCCTTGGTAAGAATAGTGAGAAAAATGATTCTTTTGTTAAGTTTAAGGAAATTTCATTTGTCCTAGATAAGATATTGTATTTCCAAATATCTTCATGTGACAAAACTAGTCTTGGTTACAAGAAGGAGAAATAAAAATCTGAAGATGACACTTGGTCTCTGAAGACTCCAAAAGCAGGTCCATCCACATCCAAATCTACTCCCCATGAACCTGCACATCACAACAAAGACCTAGGTAGTTCAATAATGAATCAATAAGCGATATCTATTCCTCAAATCAAGCTCATAAAGGAAAAAAATCCAAGACCCAGGTATGAAAGTGGTTTCAATGGTTATTGTTATTTGTGTTCTAACTTTGGTCATAAGACTATGGATTGTAGATTCTATGGAAGAAGAATGACTGGAAGCCCTAATGACTCAGTTAGATGTTGGACATGTAATCAAGTTGGACATGTTGTTGCCACATGTCACACATTAAGATGCTACACCTGTAGTGGGTTTGGACACAAATCCCAAGAATGTGCAAGTCAAAGAAGTAAACCAAGAAGAATTCATGCATATACATTAACAAGAATATTTGAATATTAAGTGACAAATGGCTACAGTCAGGGACACTCTCAGCCATGGATACATGAACTTGATCAAAGAAGTGTTGTAAGTTCCAACAGCTTATTCAGGTGTTTGTTGGTTTCTTTACTTGTGCAGACCCGGGTTTACTTTATTGTACCAAAAAAACCCCTATCTCACTGGCCCTTTCGGTGATAGACCACAGAACAGCCTGAAGTCTCACCTGAAGTGATCCTAGATGGGGTGGCTGAAGAATCAAGTTTCCTCAACTAGGTTTTGTAGCATCCTAGGTCTTCTTGACTCTAATTAACTAGTGGGATCTCTTAGCAAGGGATATTTCTCTCTTCCTAGCTGACTCTACTGTGGTACTGGCTCTTATCGCATCGCAGCTTCCAGGACGATTTGCAAACCTTCTCTTCTGCTCAACTCTTAACCTACAATATCTCACACCGTAGCTCCTTCGATAGTGCAATATCGCCTTTCTATGCTTTGATGTCTCCTACAGTAAGAATTAATATGCTCATCAACTCTCAAGGTCCAGGGGATTTCTCCCTCGGTATAGTAGCTCAGTTAACCTTCATTAAGGTGTTAAACAACTTCACTTAATATTCTACTGTTTAACACACTTAACATCAATTACGCTCAACTCGCTGAACTCATATACAGAAGTCACTTAACACTGTAACTGTTACCAGTCGAGAATCAAACACTGATAAACTCATATACAGAATACTTGACACATTCAAATCACATTTTACCTTCTATGTTACTGTAACTAAAGGATAGCATACATACATTCATTAACTGATAAGCAAATTTCATGTAATAGATAATAGATAGCAAATAAGTAGAGCACAATCACATGAAACAGTCACACAACACACAGATTTTACGTGGTTTACTTCCAGGAAGGAAGCTACGTCCACAGGAACTGTGTTTTTATTATATCTTGAGAGAGTAACACAGTTCTGCTACAACCTCTTATGCAGCTTGAGATCTTCTGGGAATCTCCACGCACACAGCTGGGATCCCTTCTCTTCCTATAATGCTTTCTTCATACTATATATCCTCTCTCTCTCTCTCAATCCCTGCGGATTGTTACATTCACGCTCAAGGAGTTGGTTGCTGGTTACACTAAGATAACTACAGACTTAATAACAGAACTAGAGCTCGACTCAAAGAAGTAGCTAACTAACCAACTAGCTAACTGTCTAACCTTTCATAATACAAAATACATGCTTAAATAGGTGGCTCGAAGGTCTCACCATGATACAAAACTGTGGGCCTATCCCAACAGTAACCCAAAACCCTAACTATGACAGTCGGCCTATTTGTACTTTGAACTGCCGCTTACTGGTCACACTGTAGCTTCCTCCAGTCCTCCGCTATTTCCGGTGCTGATCGTGGGTATGGGCGTCGCTTCCTCGGTTTCTCCCCTTCTGTCCTTTATCTTTAATACCTCGGCCCGTTGCTCCTTTTCCATTTATGAGGGTAGCTGAGACCTCCTGTCGTCATCGCTGCCTTAAATGCAGTGGTTGAGCTCTCTTCTCACCTGCTTCAGGTACTGTTTCCTTTGACTTCCTTGTATGCTTCGTTGAAACTGTCTTTCGTCCCAAAATAGCAGCTTTTCCTGTAGCTGTGGGGCCCTGCTCCAACATTGTTGGACATGCAACAATGTTGGTCACATTGCTTCACATTATCGTATGATGAAGGGTTATAGTTGTGGTGGATTTTGGCACAAAACTAAATATTGTAGGAGAACATATAAACAAACCTTGAGAATTTTCCCATACAACTCATCAAGGAAAGCTAGTACAGATGAGGGAAAAATGATGAAAGGACAAATGAAAAGAAGCAAGTATGGATGAAGAAGACTGAGCAGTTACAGATAGAAGAGATTGATTAAAGTAGGGAGGATGGCTGCCACATGGAAAGCTAAGTGTAAGATCTCTCAAAGACCTTAGAACACCTTGATTTCATGAGGATGGAGGATGAACTCAAAGAAAAAAGGATGATTACTTCAGGAATAAAGAAAGGTCCTAGGATCATGGATGTTAACATGGGGAGAAATGATCAATGATCAGTGGTTCATATGCATATATATGGTCATGATTTTCCATTGATTCCAAATGGGGGGACATGCAGACAAAGGGATAGATGAAGACAAAGGGGGAGCATGCTCACAGGCGGAGCATGAGTTGTAGTCATCAATGACAAAGGGGGATATTGTTGATGAAATTACCATTGATGCCAACATGGACTTGTAGTGGCCCCAAAGATTGTCATTGATGCCAACAAGTCCCACTGGAAGTGCCTTGGACGCCTTAAAAAGTGGGTTTGAGCCTTAGACTTCTTACAGAGTGGGTTTGTTCCTTGAACCACCTTGTACCCAATTGACAAGGTCCTTGTACCCACAATGATGGATCTTGGAGACACCACCTTATTAAATATGCTAAATACCTTACTAATGGTTTTGAAGGCCATGGAGATGGTGTTGAAGCCTTAATGGATGTTGGAGAAGAATTGATGACTGATTATGTGTTCGTTTATGCTCTGATGGTGTCATGGTACCCTAGAAGAAGTTCTAACAACCCCACAGGTGATGTTATGATGGATCTTAAACCTTGGAGGTCTCCAAGTGTGGTTGAGGTGGCTGAAGAATCCTATGATCTGATGGTGTCATGGTACCCCAGAAGAAGGCCTAGCAACCCCACAAGTGATGTTATGATGGATATTGACCCTTTGAGGTCTCTTGTTGTGGTTGAGGTGGTTGAAGAATCCTACGAAGCCTATTTCTTGTTGAAGAAGCCTTGATGAAGTACTTGGACTCACACTTAGTGGTTTGATGACCTTGCAACCCTTATTGGGGTCATGGAGCTATTCTATGATGATGATTACCTTGTATGGTCCTTGATAAACTATGGAACCCCTAGTATGATGAATAAGCCCATGGAACCCATTATGAAGGCTTGGATACCCTTGAAAGGGCCATGGATCCCACTACTTGAATTTGACATGGTTATATGGAGTGATGATGTGCTCTTAGGTGACTTAATGAAGTCATGGAACCTTGTGAAGACCTTGATTCCAATTGCTTACACTCAATGTGGTTAAGGCACCCACACACATATTGCCTTTATGATGGTCCATTTAGTGACAAGCTTGACGCCCATGATGGAACCTTGCACATGGCATGCAATTAAAAGCCTTATTGACTTGATGCAACCATATGAATATGTGGAGGACACACTCCCATGCATTTTAAATGATGTGGTTGACTTTGAAGGATGTTTTAAAAGAAAAATAATAAAATTACATAAGGTTTACCATTGAGGCAGTAAGAAAAATAATAAAAATACATATGGTTGACCATTAAGGTGGTAAGAAAAATAATAAAAATACATAAGGTTGACCGTTGAAGTGGTAAGAAGTTTGAAATCAGCTGGTCATACATATAGCTTATGTGGTGGACAACCTATTATATGGAAAATACAATACATGCAATTATTTGGTAAGGTTTGACCATTGAAGTGGTAAGAAGTTTGAAGTCCTTGGTCATAGATACCGATTATGTGGTGGATACCCCATTATATGGAAAACAAAATACATGCAATTCTTTGGTAAGGTTTTACCATTGAAGTGGTAAGAATTTTGTGTAACAATGAAAATTTAAATTCAAAATTCAAATTACAAATTTTAATTATTAATTAAAATTCTTACCACTCTTACCTTTGAAGACAAGTTAGCCAAGATTAAACATGTCCACTTTAATATTTATATAAAAACATAAAAAAAATCAATAATGGATGTAGAGAAGTGATTCGTGGAAATTGGTCTGAGTTTTTTTAGAGATATGTTTGAGCACGTTCACTAAAATCGGCATAACTTTCTCATACAGAATCGGAATTACAAAATTCTTGGCTTGTTGGAAAGATTGTTGCGAGGACAATGTGATGACATGATCTAGAGATTATTTTGGTTTGTCTATTGGTTCTTTATATTTTTATCTTCAGAAAGGTATGGTTCAGTCTTCTGGGTTTCTCTTGTGATGACACATGTCTCTCATGGATAAAGTTCGTCTTTGATTTTAGTATATGAGCATCTATATTGGTATATATATTTGAATTCATTATGGAGGATATGATGATGATGTTTCATACCTTTATGCTATGATATGATATAATTTATGATGATAATGCATTATGATAATTATGTACACTCTATGATGTCGATGCACTGATATACAATATGATGTACATGCATAACATAGTGTGATGATGCTCTCCTATGTACTATGATTTATACATGATGATGATGATGATGCATAAAAGGTTCACACTGAGATGATGATGATGTATACTTTACGATGTGGATGCATACCCTATGACGATGATGCATAGCTATGATGATGATGCATGACGATGCATGCCTTATGTTTAGTGAAAGGAAAGTAGAATTACTTGTTCAGTAATTGTGTATGATGAGGTGTACAATGATGTACATGAGAAGTGTATGGAAGAGAAATGACTTATCACTATATAGTGATGACTGATTAGATGAGAAACATCATAGATTAGCAATAGTGATGAGCAACGGTGATGAGCAGCAAAAATGAGCAACAATGATGAGCAGCAGTGATGAGCAGTAGAGATGAGAAGTAGTGATGAGTAGCAATGATTAGTAGAAGTGACGAGAAGATTTACTAGTAGAGTGATGAGAAGAGATTGATGTGCAGATCATAGGTTGGTTGTACAGTAGATCCATATGATTGCTTGCAAGAAGAATCATGCAATTGAGGATTGGAATCCTCCAACCCTTCTTAGTTGGAGCTAAGAAAGACATCATGGGTCATGTTATGAGAGTTGGTTCTCTATTCATCAGTTGGTGCTAATTGTAATCAAGAATATTGTTTTCTTCCATGTAAAATAAATAAATATCAAATTCCATATATTCTTGTATCCTTTTTGATGTAATGTTGTGCTTATGAATCATGATGAATTTGATTATGCAATCAATAACATAAGTATTGATATTCTTTGATTGAGTAAAATAAGGTAAAACGTTTAAAATTTCTCACACACTGATTCACCCCCCCCTTTTAGTGTGTCTATTGTGTCCAAAAACTACTGACTTGACTTACAATAGAGGTTTTAACTCAAGACTTAACATGACCAAATACATCAATGACATCAATAATTGAAGGAACAACATCTACAAAAGGGTAAATAATAATAACAATACAAAAAAGAATACCTTTTGCAATTACATTTCTTTAGTACAACATGATATTCCAAGTCATGCTCTTCTAGTATGAGCAACACTCCACACTTCCATGCCAAGAAATTCTTGGCTCCTTTAAGCTTATACTAAAGCTTTGTATTGTTTTTCGTCATGATAAAGTGATAATTTCAAATGGAAATAGAGAGAATAGAACTTACCAATGAGAGTTCTTTAACTTGATGTTTTCTTAATGCTTTTCTGGAAGAATGCTTTTGGTGGTGGACCTAGGGTTTGATAGATAAACCCTATTTTTTTAAGTTTGGAATCTCGAAATTATGTCTAGATAGAAATATGCGCCTCCTTGAGGCGAGTTGTCTAGTAGGATCCTTTTCCAAAAATTGTGAAGGGAAACTCCAAGAACTTGATTCCCTAGTTCCTACACCTAGTGTCCCGTAGTCAAAAATTGAAAATGCACAGAATTAGAAACTATTTCCATAGAAATTCTTAACTAAATTGTCATTGATTCCAGCAAGTGTGTGTCAATGTGTCTTGATGCACCTTGAGGATCCCTTGAGGGTTAGAAG
Source organism: Pseudotsuga menziesii (assembly GCA_001517045.1). Lineage (NCBI taxonomy): Eukaryota > Viridiplantae > Streptophyta > Pinopsida > Pinales > Pinaceae > Pseudotsuga > Pseudotsuga menziesii. The sequence continues at coordinate 647,918 of LPNX010667139.1, forward strand.
TTAGTCAATGTCAAAGGATACCTTTTGAGCTTGTCCAAGACCAAGTCTGAATCTCTTGGAGCCCTCTGGGCAATGGCAAAATCCATAGTCACCTTGTAGAGTGTTTGAGTAACCCTAATTTTTTTTATGGTTCCTCAATGCCACAACTTATTCCATAGTACCCTATAAAGAGTCCTTGGCAAGTTAAATAAGTGTAGAAATTCAATGGGTCCAAATAACCAATTATGTGGTCACTTATGTTTTTAATGAGGTCATGATACCCTATGAGAAGTCTAGGCACCCCCACACCTTGGTGGTGTTTGGTTTCTTAATACCCTTGATATGATGAGTATATGGCGGAAACCTACTCCTTATTCATGTTAATTATGTGGATGTGAATACCAATGAATCCCCCATGCCTTTGATGATTCCGATTAAATCCCTGGACCTTGGAACTTATGCATAAGGTAATATGGTATTTTCCACCTTTATGTGTGGAGTCGTGATGTCCTGTAAAAATTGAAGAATGTGAGGGTATTAGACCAAGATTTTTCAAATAAAACCATCATATGGAGATAGTCCTCATCAAACGATTTCCATTGATATGTAGATCATATTCTAACTCCTTATGATTGAAGAGATATGAATTTTTTAAGTTTGTGTACCTTGCCTTTTTGCATCAGTTGACCAATCAAAATAGAATTTAAGTATTTATAATTTTGAATTGCATGTCGAACTAGTTTGAGGTACTAAATTTCCTCGACAAACAATATAAATATATATCAAATATTTCATGTGTTCATCAATCAAGTCTCTCTTTGGTAATTCGCAACTCTTGGAGAAAAGTGTGAAATTGTGTGGAGGAGAAAGTTTTGGGCATCTTCACTAAAATTAGCATAACTTTCTCATACGGAATCAGAATTACAAAATTCTTGGCTCATTGGAAAGCTTGTTATGAGAGATATGTGGTGACATGATATAGAATTTATTTTGGTTTTTCTATTTTTTTCATATTTTGATCTTCAAAAAGGTATGGTTCATGCTTTTGGGTTTCTTTTGTGATGGTACATGTCTCTCATGGATAGAGTTCATCTTTGATCTTAGTATGTGAGGATCTATATTTGTATATATATTTAAATTCATTATGGAGGCTATGGTTATGATGTTTCATACCTCTATGCTATGATATGATATAGTTTATGATGTTAATGCACTCCTATACAATATGGTGTACATGCATACCATAGTGTGATGATTCTCTCCTATTCACTATGATGTATAATTGATTTTGATGATGCATACATGGTGCACAATGAGAATATGATGATGTATATTTGATGATGAGGATGAATATCCTGTGACGATGATGCATATATATAATGATGATGCATGACGATGCATGCCTTATGTTAAGTGAAAGAAACACATCATTACTTGTTCAATAATTATGTATGATGAGCTGTATAATGATGTATGTGAGTAGTTTATGGTAGTGAAATGAATTGTTGGTATACAGGGATGATTTGGAAGTGATCAGAGTGTAGCATTTATCAACAATAGATTCATATTTTGGTTCGATGGGTTCACAGGTTCGACAATCATTTTCTTATTTGGGTGGTAGGAAGGGGCAAGGAAAGGAGGTTGTAACCTCCTTCCAGTTGTAGAAAAAAAAATAGGGAGTTGTAACTTCCTTCAAGTTGTAGCCTGTAAATGCTTAGGTTGTAGCCTCCTTCCAGTTGTAGCTGGAAAATTGAATTATTTGTAATAAGGGGGTTGTTTCCTCCCTCTAATTATTTCTGGAAAACTATTTTAAAAATGCTTTCATGGTTTTACCCCCAAGACTTGGGTTTCCATGTTAAAAATTATTGTGTATTATGCAGCTTGTTATTTTCATACACAATGATGATATGTTGTGATTGGTGATCAACAAATTGCTTTTGATTACAAATTTTATATTATGTAAATACTGATTCGCCCCCCTCTTAGTATTTCAACAATTAGTATCAAAGTGGGTTCCTTCAAAATAGACTAACTGTTGGAAGGAAATCATGGGAAATTTTGCTACACAAAGAAAAACTGGAACACCCTTGTTTGATGGGAGCAACTACGCATTCTAGAGAATAAGGTACAAGGTACCAAAGATTGTACCGATAGATGCAGTTGAGTTGGATCAATAGAAAAACAACTTAAATGCCATAAATAACCCTTTAGGCATTTTAAATGAGTTAGTATTCAACAAAGTGATGGCTTGCCCCTCTACAAAGGAAATGTGGGACAAACTCCAAATGACATATGAAGGAGATAGCAAAGCCAAGGATGTCAAACTTCAAGCATACATGGGACAATTTGAACAACTAATGATGAATAAATACAAAGACATAGCAGCCTATATTTTTCAAGTTAATCAACTTGTGAATACCATTAGAGGTTTGGGAGAAGAAGTTGAGGAGTTTGTAGTTGTTCGAAAATTTCTAAGAACCCTTCCCAAAAGTTTCGACCCTAATATCTCTGCACTAGAATAAATAATAGATCTGAACACTATGACAGTAGATCAGTTGCATGGGACTCTTGTGACTTATGAAATGAGAATTGGATATGAAGACACATCATGAAAGGAAGAAACATTAAAGGTCTCCTCCAAACAATCTAGGAAGAACAAAAAAAACAAAATAAAATCCAACAAGTGATGAATCTTATGATGAATAAATAACTAACTTTGTTTAGAAATTGAAGAGAAGCACTGGGAAACACAAAGGTAAGTTACCTCTTAAATGTTTTTCAGGTGGAAATATAGGTCATTTTTCTTCTAAATGTATGTATGCAAAGAACTCAGATAGTGATGAAGGTGACAACTTAAACCAAACAAGAAATACAATAATGACAAGAATAAGAATAGAGGGAAGTTTGCAAAGAACAAAAGTATCTATACAAAAATGGACAACAACTCATCATGAGGTGACTCTGACAGTGATAGTGGTAGTGACTCTGATGATGATGGAGAATGAGATAAGGTACTCTTTATGACAATAAACTCAAATGATGATCCTAATGGTGATGAAGAATCAAAAGTTGAAGGTGTAATATATCTTGAAGAATAACTTATAAGCACCTTGAAAGAGTTGAAGAAAGTCAGGAAGGAAAACATGGTACTTATTAAGGAAGAGGGACAAAGTTTTGAAAAAAAAATTGTTGACTTAAAGGTTACACTAGAAAGAAAGAATAAATTAGTAATGGAAATGGATCAAACCATTTTGAATGAATCCAAGTTGAATGACAAATTTTGGGGACACGCAGTTCATACAGTAGTACACATATTGAATAGAGGATTACTTAGAAGAAAACATGATAAAAATCCCTACAAGGTATGGATAGGAAGAGCGGAAAATGTACGACACTTCAGAACTTTTGGAAACAAGTTCTACATCAAAATAGAATATAAGAAGATTGGAAAATTTGACTCTCTAGTAGATGAGGGAATTTTCGTTTGATATTCATCCAAAAGGGAAGCTTACAAATTATACAATTTGAGATTAGACAAGGTGATTGAAAGTATAAACATGAATATAGATGAGGGAAGACAAACATCATCCATAGAAGAATCAGAAGAATTAGACGATCAAGAAGAGGAATTTTTCGATTAGAAACAAATGAATAAAATTAAAATGGAAGAATGACTATATGAAGAACAACTATCGGAAGATGAAGAACATAATCAACCAATTGTGGAACAAGAAGAACAGAAGGATCAATAGATACCTAAGAACAAGTTCTAGAAGAATCATATATTCGATCAAATTATTGGTGATAAGGATGCCATAATAGGCTAGAAGAAGACTATATGGAGGAAATGAGCAGGTACACTTCTCTCTATTGTCTACAACTGAACCAGGGAATTTTGCATAGGCTAGTACAAATGAGCAGTGGGTCAAAGAAATGGAAGAATAATTAGATTAAATTGAGAAGAATGAAACATGGGAACTTTGTTGAGGGGTGTTATCACTCCAGGAAACTCCTCTAGGTTGTAGCTCGAGGATGCCTAGTAACTTAAACTATTTTTTGGGTTTTTTTTGAATTGGATCAAGCTGGATAACCTATATAACCTCTCACTCTCAATACATGCATGAAGCTCACTCAATCACAAGGCTTCTAGTTACAACTTGTTCAGTAGTTTGAAAAAAAGGTGCAGGGATGGAGAACTCACCAGGTTAGCAGACTTACACACCTAACACATGCATATAAATGGATAAATCCTGCTGAGGATGGTGTTTATAAATCAAATATCACTAAATAACCAATAGGATGACAGCTATCGGCCCTTTAATAAATCTGAAAATTACCTAAATGCACATTCAGGCAATAAACACAGTAAAGAAAGAGATGGATGAACAAATCACAACAGAAGAGCTTATGCTTAGAGTAAACCAGATGAGACGCTTGATAATGGAACAGGATCATAAATCCCTAGAGTCGAACCTTTGTTAATGAAATAATCATGGGCTTTATAGCCTTTTACAAAACTTACAGATCCTAAAAATCCGATCTATTTACATAAAAAATCATTGAAAGTAATAGTTTTTCTAGATTAGGGCATCAAACCCTTGCTAACTGTTTGTTTATCTAATGCAAATATCTAGTTCACTTGGCGATTTTTTAATGACTAAAGTGGTAGATGGTAACCACCACCACTGGTTTGCTATGAAATTTCTACCAACAGTCAGTTTATTGGCATTTACTAAAGTGATTTTCCTCATTTAATCCACTGGATTTTCTCCATATTGTCGCCACAGTTTCGGTGCTACAAGTCTCTATTTTCCCGTAGTTTCCCACCACAGTCGCTAATCGAAATCTTTCTTCTATCTTATCGGTTCCTGAAGTCTGAATGCTTGCCACAGTTTTGGTGCTGCAAGTCTGAATGTTTGTTGCCCTTGCGGCTCCTTAATGGACTATTGTGTCGACAACTAGTCTATAGTTCTATCGATCGTCATGGAGCTTCTTGGTTATAAACTCTCCATGATTAGTCTTTTATTCCTCCAGTCGCCGACGATTTCCTATTGCGCTATCAAAAAAATTTCTGTTAATTTATCGGAGGCCTTCTCTATTTGTCTTCCACAGTTTCGGCTCTTTAGAGGACTAGCTCACCGATCATTAGTTCCTTGAACCTCCGATCCCCTATGATCTTTCATTTTTGCACTTTGTGAACTTCGTCGGTCCATATTCCTTTTATTTCCCGCCATTGCGGCTCCCCATTTAACTATCTTGCTGACAACTAGTGATTCCAAGTTTCGACGGGGTAATTTTCATCTATTCGCAGAACCCATAGTCTTTCTTCCTTTCACAGTTGTGGCTCCATAGTGAACTATTTTGTTGCCGATTAGTCTTTAGCACCTTCGACGCTGAAATTTTTTTCTGATTGCGGAACTCATAGTCTTTCTTCCTTCCGTCGTTGCGAATCCACAGAGAACTAGCTTGTCACTCCATTGTTCTTAGTTCCTCCGACCACCAACAAATTTCTTATATCGTCGCGCTATCAAAAACTTTCTTGTCATCAATCGGAAGCCGTAGTCAGTTAGATATCCACCATTTCAGCTCTTTAGTAGACTAGCTCACCGATTGTTAGTCCCTTGAACCTTTGATCACCACAGTTTACCTTTGGTCACAGAAGCCTTGTCTATTTGTCTTCCGCAGTTTCGGCTCCTTAAGGGACTATCCTGCCAATATGTAGTTCTTTCAAGTTCCGACGTCGAAGTTTCCATTTCCTCTGATTGGCGGTGACTTTGATTTATCGGAACGCTTAGTCACTATTTTATCCACCGTTGCGGAGCCATTGAGAACTAACTCGCCGATTTGTTAAAGATTTTGAGTCCCGAACTGATTTCGTCTGCGATCAGAACTCAAAACCTCTATCCATCAGAACTCTTAGTCTGTATTTCCTCCACCATTGCGGTGCCTTTGAGAACTAGCTTGCCAATCTGAAGTCTTCACAACTTTGGATTGATGTTTGAAAAACATTCTGATGGTGTATGCAGTTTCAACAATACGCCTATCTACTGAAGGGGTCTTCCACCTGCTAATTATCTTCCATCTTTCAGTGGTTAATGAGATATTCTGATCCTCGCCCAAGCCACCGAAAGCTACACTTGTGAAATTTTCATCCAAATAAAAATAGAGGCTTTCAAATTTGTCAGTGACCTTCATATCCTTCATACTATTGAAATGAATTATTTTGTGTGAACAAAATAAAAATAAATTTATTTATTTGTTCATGTTTCTAAAATCCACACACAACCTGATTTCTCCATTTTTCTTTCTTACCACTACTAGATTTGCAATCCACTAGGAATACCTGATGGGGATTATGATCTTGGCTTTGAGGAGTTTGTGGATCTCTTTCTCAATCACTAGTAATAGAAGAGGGCTGATGGGTCTCAGCTTCTGTTTGAAAGGAATGGTGTCCTTCTCCAAAGGAATCTTGTGCTGGATGATGTTGGTGTCATACATTATTAGGTCACTATACTCCCATCCAAAGACATCAACAAACTCTTTTATCAAGCTGCAATATTCATACTTCTATTCAGCAGTCAGCCTAGTGGATAGATTTATCATTTTTGGATGGCTCTGGCTGCCTATGTTGTGCTCTTGGACAAAAGGATCTAGCTCCCTTTTGGTAGTCTTGAAAGGGACATCATTGTGATCAAATAGTTCTTCCAGTGGTACTAGACCTCGAGGTATGTGGTTGCTAGGCAATTGGACGATATCGTGCTCAGTCACTTTATCTTTTAGCTTGAGCTACTTGGATTCCTCCAGGTTAAGGTTTTCCTGGTCTATGTGTATGTCAGAGAATTCATCCACTAACTGAAGGAATTTACTAAGCTCCCCGTCATTCTCAAACACCCTCCAAAATTTTATGTTGTCTGGCAGAGAGGGTTTGTACTTGACCTGAACATCATAGCTGAGCCTAGGGGGTAAAGGAGGAACAAACAAACTTGCAAAGACAGCCAGGGAATTAGCCAGGTGATTCAAATCTCTAGGAATATATGACAGTTTAAAAAACATAAATGAGTTCTGAGTTTCCATACCTCGTCTCTGTAGGCCTTCAGTCTGATATTTTTTCATCTGAATAGTATTGTTGACCTGCTATATGATGAGGTATGCATCCCAAAAAATATTCATGCACATGATCCCCATCTCCTTGGATGCTTTAACTCCCAGCAACAAGGCTTCATATTCTGCTACATTGTTTGTTGTTTTGAAATCGAGCTTATACAATAGGTGAATGTTCTCCTTAGATGGGGAGATCAACACGACCCATGTGCCTGCTGAGTTTTGAGCACTTGCCCCATCGAAATACATGGTCCAGATCAATTTTGTGACTTCTTCAGGCTACGGATGGGTGGGCTCAGTGAGCTAAACTGATGTCTGCTGATTATCATCTATTTGCAAGATGCAAGATCCAAAATTGGTGTCCACAGTGTAGATGGGGTGATTTACTGAGCGACTCTCCTTGATTATAATGTACGCTAGCTGATTTTCCCTGTACAGTCTCTTAGTTTCTCCTCCGAACATGGGAATGGTGGCGTATGTGATCTCCATCTAAAGGGTGCCACCCAATCTTTTCCTCCATGACTAGGATAGCAAAAGGCCGAATTTTGGAGGAATATCAGCCACTACAATGTCCATCATCACACTTTTCGAAGGTAGCTGAGTCAAGTTTACAACGAGGTCTTTGATGAGGCCCAAGCACTTGAAATTCCTAGAGTCAAAGGAGAATAAATCATGGTATGGCTTGGTAATGCTAAGGCCGATCTCATCCATCACAGGCCTGGGCATTAAGTTATGAGAGACTCCTGAATCCAACAAATAGTTATGGAGGATTTTATCATGGATGTTCAAGGATATATAGAATGGTGGGCAAGAGTCCTTTAAGTCTTCGATCATGGGGCCAAGGGTTACAACAGGCTTTCCATCTTGCAGGTTCTTGAATTCAGTGTCGATGTGCACCTTGGGATGAAGGGAACTTAGAATGGAGGTTTTAAATGCATCGTTCTTCATCAACTCAATTAGAGGGAAATGGATTTTCAATTTTTGAATTTCAGACTCAAGGTTGAAAGCATAATGCAGCTTATCTGGAAACCTTACCTCATGAGCTATAGGTTTGAGTTGGACTTGACCAGGTGTGGCTGAAGGTACTGGTTTAAGCAATGTTTTGGATGAAACAACCACTTTCTTTGGTAAAACAATAACTTTTCTAGCAGGTGCAAAACTATTGGAGCAAGGTCCCGCAGCTATAGAAGAAGCTGCTAGATTTGGAGGAAAGATAAGTTTGGGTGGAAAGAAGTTAAGATAGAGATACGATGCCATAGCACGTTTCCAGCTGGAGAGCAGAGCCGGAAACCATGACTTTTAAGATAGAAAAGTCAAGAAGGCAACGGTACTTGAGCGGTTGAGAAGAGAGAGCTCACCCACTGCATTGAAGGCAGCGGCGGAAGACAGGAGGGCTAAGAGACCCTCATAAAGGAGACGGAGCAACGAGGCTGAAGCATTGAAGGCGAAGGACAGAAAAGCGAAGCGGTGCATAGTACCCATGATCAGTACTGGGAAGCATGGAAGATTGCAGAGAGCTGTGGTGTGACGGAAAGCGGCTACCTCAAGTAAATATATGGCCGACTGTCACTAGTTAGGTTTTGGGTTACTGTTGGGATAGGCCCACAGTGTTGTAATGGCACGACCTTCGGACTGCCTATATAAGAATATATTTTGTATTGTAAAAGGGTTGGCTAGTTGATTAGCAGGTTGAAGAGCTAGCTAGTCATTTTGTTAGTTAGTAGTGTTTTGCAGACTATTAGACTATTGTAAAAGCCTAGCTATGGTTCTGTTATCAGCGGTAGCAATCTTACGGTAACCAGTAGCTGGCTTATAGAATATGCATGTAACGATCCGTAGGGATCGACAGGGAGGGAAGAGTGTATTATAAAAGAGTAATATAGAAGAGAAAAGAGGTCTAAGAGAGGAGTTCTTAAGCTGCATATGCGGTCTGTCACTTCAGGTGAGACTTCAGGCCGCTTTGCGGTCTGTCACCGAAAGGGCCAGTGATCTAGGGGTGTTGTTGGTTGATTATAGTAAACCCGGGTCTGCCCATAGCAGCCAACAAATGGTTCTACTGCCGGTTTTGAACAACTAAGTGCTAATGTTATGTTGGCATCCCACTAGAGAAGACTTTCACCAGTGGCTAGATTCAAACCTAAGGGAGTTTGCCCAGAAAGAAAATCGGAGCCCTAAACTGAGCATAGAGGCCTGGTTAGAAAAGCATATCGCTTCAGATATACATGCTATATTTTTTGCAACCTATGGAAACGAGCTTTTCGACTGGTTATCCAGGTTGATAGATAGGAACAAATTCAAGAAGAAAAGAAACATTGTCTGGACACCAGAGTTGATTCAGACCGTGCAGAACCTCGACAATTCCCTGACGAGAGCAGTAGACTTCTGTCTTGCGAGTGTGCTAGGAGGCTTCGTTACAGAATTTGCAGTTGACCAGAGAAAAAGATTCAGTGAGGCTGAGCGGTACTTCTTCAAAGGACATCGTGGTAAGTACCTAAAGTCTCTAAACTTGTCCATTAAGATGCTGCTACATGAAAAAGGAGTAATGGACATGGTTTCAGATGAATAACTAAAGATAGTAATGTCACAAGAGTTTGAAAGTGATTTTGATGACATTGGACGCACACGTAGTGGCAAGAAATATAAAGTAACTTTCAACTCTCCTGTATTTGGAGACAGTTCAGACAATATTAGGCAACCGAGTCCTAGTCCCATAGAAGAACCAGAGGAGGGTATCCCTTACCAGCCCTACACCCCACAGAAACAGATCAAGACTCAGAGTAATCCCGTAGGTACTCCATCCAGTAGCTCACAGACAGTACCTACTGCCGCTCCATCACCTTCACCTACACCGCTGAGTGGTAGTAATCCAGTCAATCAGAACCCACCACAGAGAAATAGAATGGGAGATGATATGAAGCTACCTACCTTTAAGGGTACAGGAGCAGAGGACCTGGAACAACATTGGTTTCTATGTGAAGCTATGTGGACCATTAAAACAATCAACGATGATAACCTTAAACTTGTACAGTTGGTCACTACACTCAGAGATCGAGCTTTAACATGGTACATAAAGTATACCACAGTAGCTAGGACACTTGCCCAAGTCAAGAACGCCATGATTAAAGAGTTCAAGAAACCTAAGTCTGAATATCAGTGCATCACAGAGCTCAAGGATATTAAGTAGCTACCATCAGAATCAGTATGGGACTTTGACCAGAAATTCAAAGCTCTTATAGACCAAGTAAGTTTCGAGTTTGTGCTGGAGAAGCATAAGGAATGGTTTATCGTAGCGCTGCTCCCTCACATCAGAGTGCCATTAATGCAGCAGAAACTCCAGATGCAGGATGACACATTGGAGATGGTGATGAAGCTAGAAGCTTCACCTTTAGCAGAAACCAGTGTAGGCATGACAACTCTACAGAACCAGTTGGCCAATCTCATGTTACAGATACATGAACTTAAGAAAGGAAAAGAGGTTATGCAAGACATATGGTGCTTACGATGTAGAGCACAGGGTCATACCAAAGACAACTGTTCAGTCTTTGCAGAATATCTAGTGTCAGGGGCTCCTAACCCCTTACCACGAACGCAAGGGCCATGGTGTGAAATATGCAAAACACAAGGACACCCACCTCAGCAATGCCCTTTGCTTTAGAAGTATGTACAGACACCTAAGAATCTATACTGTGTCTTTTGTATCTCTGCTGGACATGATGAGCAGAATTGCCGAGCCTATGATCTCATGTTAGATAGAAAACATGATGTATACAGAGTCCAGTCAGAAACACAAGGTCTAGCAGCAGGACCATAGCCTGATCCGACCTATGGTGGATGGGGAGAAGGATTCAGAGGAAAAGGCTGTGGAGGAGGCTTTGCAAGAGGAGAGGGTTTTGGCCGCGGTCGTGGACCAATCACTTGTTATAACTGCGGGGTTGTAGTACACTATGCTAGGGACTGTCAGAGCCCCAATACTACTTGTAATTACTGCAAATCTTATGATCATACCATAGAGGAGTGTCCTACCTTGATAGCTAAGATAAAAGATACTAAGCCAGTGGTACACTAGAACATCCAGCTTATTTTTGCTGAGTAGGCAGAGCCAAAACCAAGAGTCAATATTGTGACTCGCAGTGGTGCTTCCACCAATGGGACATCGCAGGAGACTGGAAAGAACATAAGTCAAGAGTGGGTACGCAGATCTCCTAGTAAAGCAACAGCACTCGACCTACAGAAGAATAAAGAGACATTTCATGAATCCAAGGCTTCCTTCGAGGAACCTACACAATCAGGATCATAGGTACCACCGTCTAGGGGCGTACCTCAGCAAGTACCTTGTGTCGATAGCCCAGAACAGATACCGCAGGCTACCACATCGGGAAGATGCGACGAGGATGAATCGACAGGAAGTATACAATCCTTCCTGCGCAGTTGTTTGAAGCTCTTGAGAAATGAAAAAGCTATCAATGAGCTACATCACATCATAGACCAGTGTCAGCAACCTTCTCTCTCAAGTAGTGCACACCGCGCTGTTCATAATATTACAAGACATACAAGGACTGGAAGGGAGATGAAACTCACAGCATATATTGGAGAATTCGAAATGGACGAAGTCATCTTAGATCTGGGATCAGAGGTGAATGTTCTAACTAAGCATACATGGGAACAAATGGGTAGCCCTCAGTTAGCCATCTCACCTATCCACCTGAGACTAGATAATCAGCAGCGAGTATCACCATTAGGTCGACTGCCGCAGGTGCCAGTTGACATTGACGGAGTTCATACTTTTGCAGACTTCGAGGTTATAGAAATCATTGGCGACAGTCGACCATATCCAGCACTATTAAGTATTTATTGGGCGATTGGTAGCAAGGCTATCATTGACCTAAAGAGAAGACAAATGACCTTTGAGGATGCGCAGATCCGGGTCATCGCACCGTTGGATCCTTACCAAGGTCCTAGATACATTGAACCTATCCGAGCTAAGGATGAAGCACATAACATGGATAGTCTCTACCAGATGACTGCGAACCAGAGTGACTACATCAATCCAACCATCGAAGGGCACATTAGTTGGCAATGCGACAGCTCATGTGCATCGGATTCTGATATTGGTCTAGAGAACTGGCAGAACAGACTTTACGAAGTCTCAGCGCGCAGATGTGCGTTTATGAGTAAATCACTGCGATGGATTGGTGCGGAGACCACTGAGATTCCATTGTATCATGGTCTAACAGATATTCAGGAATTCCTTGAGCAGTTTGAGCAACAGATGCCTTACGAGCAGAGGATCGCAGCTATGGACCTTGTAGTACGAGCCACACCTGCAAGATGGTGGTACGCGCATAAAGAAAATATCGCATCATGGAATGATATTAAAAGATTGATGGCCATTAGATTTTCGGTCGACAAAGAGTATGTCCCGCAGAAGTACACAGAAGAAACTAACCCCAGAGCACACATTCAGACATGTGAACAGAAATGGTCGAACATTCCAGAGGATGAATGGGTTCATAGATTCATTCACACATTGGACACAGTTCCAAGGAACTGGTACACAGATACCGAGTTACGCAAGGGGACGACCACATGGTCACTTATGACAGACAGTTTCTTACTTACCTTCGCATTTGAATCAAAACATCCAAGTGTTGCTTAGGCCCTAGACATAATCAAGATCAAGATATTCGAGGACTGTACCACCACAGTGCAGGCTCAACCTGAGTGGACCATTCAGTTGCAAGACACGCTTGAGTGCTATAACTTCGCAGCAAAGCCAGAAAATGAAGATAAGGATGAGGATGAGGATCCTCGCAACACCAACATTTCAGACTCAGAAGGAACTCGCGATGTTGGGGGACCAAAGTTAGAGATTCCAGCAATCATCGAACCTAAAAAGATTAAAAAGATCAATATTGGCACAGATGCAGAACCTAAGTTTGCCTCTATTGGAGACTATTGGAATGATGAAACAGTAGGAAAGATTACAGATTTGCTACATGACTATTAGGACCTATTCCCCACCAAGTTCACAGAGATGAAGGGAATAGTTGGAGACCTGGGAGTTATGAGGATACCATTGAAGGAGGATGCTAGACCAGTTAAGCAGTGCCCATATAGAGTGAATCCACGCTACAAAGAAAAAGTAAAGGATGAAATCAATAAGATGCTAGCAGTAGGAATCATTGAGTCGGTAGAAGAAATCGAATGGGTTAGCCCCATGGTCGTACAAGAAAAGAAAACAAAAGGAGACATCAGGATTTGTGTCGATCTGCGCAAGCTCAACAATGCATCACTTCACGATCCATTTTTGACACTATTTACTGATGAAGTATTAGACAACGTGGGAGGACAGGAGGTCTACTCCTTCACTAATGGGTTTTCAGGCTACCATCAGATCAGAATACATCCAGAAGATCGGTCCAATACCACCTTTGCAACAGAATGGGGCTCGTTCCAGTATACGGTAATGCCCTTTGGTCTTAAGAATGCACCAGCTATATTTTCTAGAGTAGTCGTTGTTGTATTTAAAGAACACATCCATAAATTCTTAGAAGTATATTTTGATGATTGGACTGTATTTGGACTAATTGGCAAGCATATAGGAGACTTAATACTGATTTTAGAGAAATGTAGGCAGTACCAGATTTCTCTAAACTTGAAGAAATGTATATTTTGTGCACCATTTGGTATTTTGTTGGGTCACATTGTTTGTAGACAAGGCTTGATGGTAGATCCCGTGAAGATTGCCATCATTGTAAACCTTCCAGCACCCAACTCAGTCAAGCAACTAAGGACAGTACTTGGTCATACCGGGTACTACAGAAAGTTCATCAAGGGCTACGCAAAGATTACAGCACCAATGGAGAAATTGCTCAAGAAAGATGTAAAATTCCTATGGAATGAGGAATGTCAGCAGAGTCTAGACATGCTTAAAGAGAAGATGGTTACAGCACCCATCTTAGTATTTCCCAACTGGACTAAGCCATTTCATGTACATGTGGATGCATCTGGCATTGCATTAGGGGTTGTTTTAACACAACCAGGAGAAGGGGACATTGACCACCCTATCGCATATTCCAGCAGAAAGCTCTCGACAATAGAAAAGAACTACACCACAACTGAAAGGGAAGGCTTAGCTATGGTGTATGCGCTACAGAAGTTTAGGCACTACCTGTTGGGTACCCCGTTAAATATGTTTACTGACCATTCTGCGTTAAAATATTTGGTCAATAAGCCAGTGTTAGGGGGGAGAATCTGTAGATGGTTACTCCTCTTTCAAGAGTATGATTTTGAAATCATTGTGAAAATAGGAAGATTGAATGTAGGACCTGATCATTTGTCACGGATAGAATCAGGAGAAGAGCCAAGTAACCTAGATGACAATCTACCGGATGCGCCATTGTTCTCTATCCAGATCGCAGATGAGTACTATGCCGATATTATTCAATTTCTCACTACGGGAGTTGCACCTGACGAGTTTACCAAGAATCAAAAGTAGCAGTTGGTTTTTAAAGCAGCAGACTTCACCCTCATCGCAGGACACCTATACAAGTTAGGCCCAGATGAAGTTTTGCACAGATGTGTGATGCCTCATGAAAAAGATGCTATTATCAGAGAGGCACATTTAGGAACCGCAGGAGGTCATTTCGCAGGAAAGCCGACTACGCAGAAAATCCTAGAAGCAGGATTATGGTGGCCTATGTTGCATAAAGACACCAAGGACTTTTGCAGATGCTGCGATATCTGCCAAAGGGTAGGAAAACCCTCGCGATGAGATGAAATGCCGCTGCGACCGCAGGTCACGTTGCGTGCATTTGACAGATGGGCTATAGATTTTGTGGGTCCTATTAACCCACCAGGAAAGCGCACTGGTGCGAGATATATTATCACTGGAATAGAGTACCTCACCAGATGGGTAGAGGCCAAAGCAGTAAGAAATTGCGATGCTGCTATAGCCGCACAATTCATGTTTGAAAATATCATCAGTAGGTTTGGATGCCCAGTAATTTTGATGAGTGATCAAGGAACGCATTTCTTGAACAACACTATTGAAGCATTGACAGAAGAATTCCAGGTCCAGCACCATAAGAGCACTCCCTACCATCCACAGGCTAATGGCACGGTGGAGGCCTTTAATAAGATTTTAGAAAATGCTCTTACTAAGATCTGCAATAACTAGAGGAATGATTGGGACCTCAGAGTTAACGCTGTATTATGGGCATACAGGACCACATGCAAGAAACTTACGGGACACACACCTTTCAGCTTGGTGTATGGACAGGAGGCTGTTATGCCTATGGAGTATATTCTTCCTAGTTTAAGAATCGCTCAGATTACCGAGATGACTGATACAGACACAGTCGAGGAAAGGTTAGCACAGTTTCTTGCCTTAAAAGAAGACAGATTCATCGCCGGATTCCACCAGAAAGTGCAGAAGGCACGAGAAAAATCTTGGCATGACAGACATATTAAGAACAAGACTTTCAAGATCGAAGACCTAGTGCTCCTCTATGACAGCAAATTCATTAAGTTTCCAGGGAAGTTCAAGACACATTGGCTGGGGCCATACCAGATACAGCAAATCACAGAGGGAGGTGCCATTTAGCTCAGCCAGCTGAATGGGGAGCTTTTGCCCACATGGATTAATGGCAGTAGGATTAAGCCCTATAGTGATAGCCACCCCGCCTCTTAACCAGTCGAAGCGGTGCAGATGTCCAGTGTAGTTGAAAGGAGGCATCGCACTGAGAACAAGTCTACACTGGGAATAAAAAAATAAAAAAATAAAATAAATTTTTTTTGCAGGTGATGCGGATTCGCATCGCAGCAGCACGATGTTTCCCCGTGCCACGTACTCAGTTTTGCAACCGACAATGGACAGTCAAGCCAGCAGCTGACAGGTAGTTAATGAGGTAATGATCTGTATATCTTACTGTAGATTTGGCAGCAGTATAATTAATTCTTCCAGATTTGGCAAATCTCCGACAAGACCGACACCTGTGCACACACGTTTCGAGGGAAATTTGATCGGATTTCCGCATTTATGAGGGATCGGATGGCGGGTGTGGTCTTGTCCAGGCATTAATGACGACCGAAGGGTCTAGTTTAGATGACCGTTGCATCCAAGATTATCGAATTGGGCATAAAAGCAGAAAGTATTCAATTGAGACGGTTACATTTGCAGAAAAACCGAGAGCCATAGAGTTAAAGTTGTTAAGAGTTCTGTGTCAAGAGCTAAGTGGTTATAGAGTGTTGTGATTCTCAGAAGTTGCAGCCAGTGCACGTCCGCCATTTTGTAATAAGTGGGTTATGTCCGAGGACGAATTGATAGCAAAAATTTTGAGAATATTTCAGCGTTACGGCCTTGCTAGAACTATGACAACGCCACCAAAGAGTGCTCCGCCAAGTTCGTCACAGACTAGACAGCAACCACAAACGAGGAGCCAATCTCAGGTCAATGATGAATCCGGTTCAGAGCGTGAGGAATAATTTCACAGTGGAGCAGACTACATGATACCACAAGTTGAAGGCGCGCCAGCACCAAAAATTTCTAAGAACTCTAAGTATACTGTTCCCATACCACCCATTGATTCTCGAGTAAAGGAAAATGGAGATCTAGTAGGATATGCTGCTGTTGTTAAATTCATAGATTATAACCTGGAAGAGGGTAAGACATATTCTCAGTTCAAGTCGGATAGATATCTGAATATTGAGAAGAACATAAGGACAGGGAGAGAGGAATGTGTTCCCCTGCCGCATGTCCAGATTCTTGAGCAGTCGGGACTGCTCAATTTGCTGAGATTACCTCATTTTGGACGGGGTGCAGAGGTTAACGTCGTGGTGTACATTTTACTTTCTTGTGTACACAGAGGGTACCTCTGGCTAGGCAGCAAGGTAGACCTGAACATTGATTTGATACATCGTATCACCGGCCTGTCCAAGACTGGTAGACACCCTGATATACAGACAACAGGAAAAATCAAGGAATCCAAGTTACCACAAGCCCTAGTAACTAAGTATCAGCTACAGAGAGGAGGATGGGGTTATGACATTTCTAGCATACCAAATGAGACACTCAGATTCACCACCAGTCTGCTTGCAGGCAGACTGCTAACCAAGGTTCGACCAAAGGAAGTTACAGGATCCGTAATTCACCTAGCCATACAGGTCACAGAGGGGGAACAGTTCAATTGGTCTCTATTCTTATTAAATATGTTGCAAGCAGATTGCTTGGTAGCTCAGGATGAAGCCAACCACCCTTTCCATTTTTCGTTGTTGCTTATTCTTTGTGCATTTATCAGATGGAAGGAGCCACACCATACCCAGTTTCCACAGATGGCAGGTGGCGCACCCAAAGGAGTGCGCTATGCCAGCTTATGGGAGACCAACCGCCCAGCCAAGAAAGCAATCAATGCGATGGTATTCCATGACTACTATAAGCTATTGATGAAGGTCATTCCAGAGACACCATGGCTCAGCATGGATATTGTGGACATCTACGACAGCCGGCTTAATTTTATGGCAGACATCCATTTAATCTATCTGCGGCCGAAAAGGACTAAGCGGGATGATTGGGCTACTGGCTCATTTAGGATGGAAGCCCGGAACGTTGAAGGAGTCATAAGAGACTTCAACGACCAATGGAAGCAGGAATATGAAGATACCGCACCACTATCATCAGACTCTGAAGACACAGAACACCAGAACAAGGACAAAGACAAAGCAGACATCCAGACGCAATCTTCAACAGAGGAACCACTACCAGGAGAAAAGAAGAGACCTTTACAGCAAGGGTCATCAGGGACACAGCAGAAGAAAAAACAGAAAACCTCAAATCCAACTCTGAATACAGCATTGACAGATGATGACTATGAACTCATCGCAACACGGACATGTGATACATTGAAGGACTCACTTACCGCGATGAAGGAGGCGTAGGAAAAGAGGCAGAGCACAGTCGAAAAGCAACTCCTAGACTTAAGAATGATTACAGAGAATACTTCCATGAGGTACATTCCACCTGACAAGACAAACATCGGAGAGACCTCGGCACTGCCGAAGTCCCGCTAGGAAATCTTAGCAAAAGATCGCCTCAATACTGTGCTAATTCCACCAGGGAGTATCCGATTCCCTACCGCAATGAAGGACCCACTAGTTCAGTTTAGGAAATCCATTGAAGTTAACCTTGCATAGTTTCATATTGACCAGTTGTATATGATCCAGCAGCAGTTAGGCGCAGAGCTCAAGAGTAGAGAGCTCAAGACTTACCAGCAGAATACCCAGCTGGAGCAACAGAATGAGGCACTTGCTATCAGTGTTCAGAAAAGGGCAGACGAAGTACGAACATATGAGGAAAGAGAGCAAGATCTTTCTCAAGTTTTGCAGAGCATTGCATTAGAACTGCCCCAATGTAATATTGAGTTCGCCTTGCCAGTTCCGCAGAAGCTACGAAGAGTAGCAGACAGAGCAAAGGCTCTAGAAGAAACTGTGACTAGGATGGACATAGAAGTGGCCAAGATAAAGGCAGACCATTAGGTGCAGATCGCTGAGCTTGAGGCTCGCTTACAAGACACCTCCCAGGCAGACCAGAAAGCGCGAGTAGAAGCCCTTCGACTCGCTTCTGTGCAGATGCAATCTCGCATCGATGAAGCATGGTTAGTACTAACCGATGCGACGAACACATGGGCTGAGTTAGATGAGCCACCAGAGAAAGTAGAAATCCAGCGAAATATTCAGCAGATAGAGAATACTGCTATGGCAATGAAAGAAGAAATTAAGGGCTTGGCGGCTCTTCAAAAGATGAGGAAGACAAAGGAGATGAACAGTTTGCAGCAGGAAGCGCAGCAATTAAGAACCAAGGAGATGCACATTAATGACCTGCTTCAACCGTATCAAGAGCAAATCGCAGAGATAGTTGATACGATTGAACAGAAAATGAAGGAGTTCACTACCACCAGGGAGAACACTGACGCCACAGAAGACACCAGTATTAGTCAAGCTTTGCTTGACTTGGCACAAGAGGGTGTCGAAGTGATAAGGAAGGAAGTCGAAGGACTTCGTGACAGGTTGCAGAGAGCTTCGCAGGAAGCCAAGGCAAGGCTGCAGTAGGAGAAGGCTGCTGTAGGTGGCTCAAGGATGAGCCACAAGTAAGTGTTAGGGGACTGTTGCAGCAGGGTCCCGCAGCTACAGAAGAAGCTGCTAGTTTTGGCAGAAAGATAAGTTTGGGCGGAAAGAAGTTAAGACAGAGCTACGACGCCGTAGCACATTTCCAACCGGAGAGAAGAGCCGGAAACCATGACTTTTAAGATAGAAAAGTCAAGAAGGCAATGGTACCTGAGCGACCGAGAAGAGAGAGCTCACCCACTGCATTGAAGGCAGCGACAGAAGACAGGAGGGCTCAGCGACCCTCATAAAGGAGATGAAGCAACAAGGCTGAAGCATTGAAGGCGAAGGACAGAAAAGCAAAGCGGTGCATAGTACCCATGATCAGTGTCGGGAAGCATGGAAGACTGCAGAGAGCTGTGGTGTGATGAAAAGCGGCTACCTCAAGTACAGATATGGCCGACTGTCACTAGTTAGGTTTTGGGTTACTGTTGGGACAGGCCCATAGTGTTGTAATAGCACGACCTTCGGGCTGCCTATATAAGAATATATTTTGTATTGTAAAAGGGTTGGCTAGTTGATTAGCAGGTTGAAGAGCTAGCTAGTCATTTTTTTAGTTAGTAGTGTTTTGCAGACTATTAGACTATTGTAAAAGCCTAGCTCTGGTTCTGTTATCAGCGGTAGCAATCTTACGGTAACCAGTAGCTGGCTTATAGAATATGCATGTAACGATCTGCAGGGATCGACAAGGAGGGAAGAGTGTATTGTAAAAGAGTAATATAGAAGAGAAAAGAGGTCTAAGAGAGGAGATCTTAAGTTGCATATGCGGTGCAGCAGAACTGTGTTTTACCCTTCCCTGAGCTATAATAGAGAAACACAGTTCTGTGGATGTAACTCCCATCCTAGGGGTGAACCACGTAAAACCTGCGTGTTTTGTGTTGAATGCATGTGATTGTATTTGCTTACTGTTATTTATTATTTTGCACAAGATTGTTGTTTACAGTTGACGAATGAATGTGTTAATCAATTCACAGCAAATATAGAAGGATAAACTTAAGTTAAAGTATTTGGCATGCTGTATACGGTTCATTTATGCTTTGTGTGAAACAGTCTCTATTGCAGTATTGAATAGCCTTGTATGTTAAGTCTCACACGTCGACACGAGCCTCGCTAAGTGCGCTAAACCGCGGAGGTAGGATATCATAGAGAGGTGATATTGCACTGGCAGAGGAGCTGCGGTGCGCGATACCGCAGGTTAAGGGATTAGCGCGAGTAGGAGTTGCATGTCGTACAGTGCATGGCGATGCGATAAGGTTGGAGATATCGCAAGTCGGGGAAAGAGCGCACCACAGAAAAGGATTGCGCGGCGGTACAAAAGGAATATCTTGCGGTTAGAAAAGCTGCGAGACGAGGAGATCACGCGATGCGAGCAAGAGGTCGCTCGACGTGCAGGAGAAGACCTTGCAGCTAGGAGAGCTGCGAGCCACCAGTGGGATTGCCACAGAACCTGGCCCAAGACACTTGAGTCCTTGGCCAACCCATTCGAGTCACTTCGGGTGAGACTTCAGGCCGCTTTGCGGTCTGTCGCCGAAATGGCCAGTGATCTAGGGGTGTTGTTGGTTGATTATAGTAAACCCGGGTCTGCCCATAGCAGCCAACAAAAACGTTGCTTGACAAGTGCAGCATTCTTCTTGAGGGGAGCAACCAACCTAGACCTCAGTTAGTAACCTTCCTGACTATCATCCTGATAGATAGCCTCTTCAGTGATCTGCTCATCAATCAGGCTTCTTCATATTCTGCCCAGGTCAGAAAAGAATAGTCCTCCTCATCCTCCATGTAGTGGATATTGTCTTCAACTTCTCCTTCATCTTCAATGAATTCCAGCTCTTCTTCTAATACACCATTTTGAAATGGAGCTCTTATCCTCTGGTCTTCCCCTTGATTTCTCTCCCTTCTGAGAATCTGAATAGGGGGGGTTCCTCTTCTATAAGGCACACAATTTGGGTTTCGAGGAGTAAAGTCACTTGGCCCCTTACCCCTCACCAGCATATGTCCTTGGTCCTTCAATTTTAACATTTCAGCAGTCAGGTTATCTAAGAGTTTGGTCATTTTTTCAATCTTGTTCTCTAATGTCGAAGTTCCACTATAGTCTGCTGGCTACTTTCTCCTGTCTACCTTCCCTTTGACTTTCTGAGACACCAGAATGTTTGACTCTACCTCTAGGGTAGCATCCTGCACAAGTGATAAGGAGGCATACCTCCTTTCTATGAGAAGTAGGTAGAAGTTAGAGTCAAAAGAATTCACATAAGTTATCATAGTTGAGGTACCGGTGGGATTAATCTCAGTAGGGATCTTGCTGTACATGTTGTTGAATCTTTTGGTAAAGTTGGAGACAGACTCACCATTTTCTCTTCTCAAGTTTCTAAACTCTGTGATGTAGTAGAGGTGGTCTCTCCTCTATCCCCAATGCTTTAGGAAAACGTCATCTAGGGCCTCTATGCCTACCACTGACCCAGCAGGCAGTTCCTTAAACCACTTTCTATCTTGGCCATCTAGGCTTTGCACAAAGACTCTGGTCCATACATCTTCTTGTTCTATATTTATATTTTCAGCATAGCTATAAAAAGCCTCTAGATGTTCTTCAGCAGTGAAATCCCCTTCCCCTGTAGACTTAGGCATATACTTGACATAACCCCAGGTAGGAATGGCTGCGAGAGGATTTGATAAGACTAGGGGTGCATACCTAGCTACTAGGATCCTTTCCATCTTGGACAATTGAGGCGTAGCCATATTGGAAATGGGTATGGACAGGGATGTGGAAGGTGGCACTAATGAAAATATTTGCTAAGAAGGTGGTGGTATACTTCTCCCAGTGGAGTCACTAGGGATTGGATCTTCACAAGCAGCAGTGCTTGAAGATGCCCAAGCCCTAGATTTTTCTGATGTATCTAAAACTTTCTGGGAATTAAATGTTTTAGCAGAAGAAATATCAGCAAAAAGATTTCTTGAAATACCTGATGTAGCATTTTGTGTAGCACTGCTGGTCTGTCTTAGTAAAGCCCTAGCTTTCCTCAATATTTCTTTTGGATCTGAAACAGGTGTTGCTAGTGGCCCCTTTGGGTTTGCTCTGGTACTTGGTCTTCTAGAAGCAACCTTATATCAATGGAGTCACCAGATAGATGATTACAACTGTAATAATGTCCAATCCTTGTCTATCATCAAAGCATGGATCTATGTTATATCCCAAGGAAGTTGAGCTTCAATATCCTCTCCCCGGCTATGGCGCCAACTTTGTTATCACTCCAGGAAACTCCTCTAGGTTGTAGCTCGAGGATTCTTGGTAACTTAAATTGTTTTTTGGGTTTTTTCTGAATTGGATCAAGCCGGATAACCTATATAACCTCTCACTCTCAAGACATGCATGAAGCTCACTCAATCACAAGGCTTCTAGTTACAACTTGTTCAGTAGTTTGACAAAAAGGTGCAGGGATGGAGAACTCACCAGGTTGGCAGATTTACACACATAACACATGCATATAAATGGCTAAATCCTGCTAAGGATGGTGTTTATAAATCAAATATCACTAAATAACCAATAGGATGACAGCTATCGGCCCTTTAATAAATATGAAAATTACCTAAATGCACATTCAGGCAATAAACACAGTAAAGAAAGAGATGGCTGAACAAATCACAACAGAAGAGCTTATACTTAGAGTAAACTAGATGAGATGCTTGATAATGGAATAGGATCATAAATCCCTAGAGTTGAACCTTTGTTAATGAAATAATCATGGGCTTTATAGTCTTTTACAAAACTTACAGATCCTGAAAATCCGATCTGTTTACATAAAAAATCATTGAAAGTAATAGTTTTTCCAAATTAGGGCATCAAACCCTTGCTAACTGTTTGTTTATCTAATGCAAATATCTAGTTCACTGGGCGATTTTTTAATGACTGAAGTGGTAGCTAGTAACCACAACTGCTGGTTTGCTGTGAAATTGCTGCCAACAGTCAGTGTATCGCCATTTACTGAAGTGATTTTCCTCATTTAATCTGCTGGATTTTCTCCATCTCGTCGTCGCAGTTTCGACGCTACAAGTCTCTATTTTCCCGTAGTTTGCCGCCATGGTCGCTGATCGAAAGATTTCTTCTATCACATCGACACTTGAAGTTTGAATGCTTGCCGCAGTTTTGGCACTCCAAGTCTGAATGTTTGCCTCCCTTGCGGCTCCTTAATGGACTATTGTGCCAACAACTAGTCTGTAGTTCTGCCGATCGCCATGGAGCTACTTGGTTCTAAACTCTCCGATGATTAGACTTTAATTCCTCTGGTTGCCGATCATTTCCTATTGTGCTATCGAAAACTTTTCTGTTAATTTATCAGACTTGTCTGTTTGTCTTCCACATTTTCATCTCTTTAGAGGACTAGCTTTCCGATCGTTAGTTCCTTGAACCTCTGATCACCAATGATCTTTCATTTTTGCGCTTTGTGAACTTTGTTGGCCCGTATTCCTTTTATTTCCTGCCATTGCGACTCCCCATTTAACTATCTTGCCGACGACTAGTGATTCCAAGTTCTGACGCCGAAATTTTCATCTATTCGTAGAACCCGTAGTCTTTCTTCCTTTCATAGTTGTGGCTCCGCAGTGAACTATTTTGCCGCCGATTAGTCTTTAGCACCTCCGACGCTGAAATTTTTGTCTGATTGTGGAACCAATAGTCTTTCTTCCTTCCGCCGTTGCGGCTCCACAGAGAACTAGCTTGTCGCTCCGTTGTTCTTAGTTCCTCCGACCGTCGACGAATTTCTTCTCTCGTCACGCTATTTGAAAGTTTCTTGTCATCGATCAAAAGCTACAGTTAGTTAGATATCCACCATTTCAGCTCTTTAGTAGACTAGCTCGCTGATCGTTAGTCCCTTGAATCTCCGATCACCGCAGTTTTCCTTTAGTTGCGGAAGCCTTGTCTGTTTGTCTTTCGCAGTTTGAGCTCCTTAAGGGACTATCCTGTCGATCATTAGTTCTTTCAATTTCCAACGCTGAAGTTTCCATTCCCTCCGATTGGCGGTGACTTTGATTTATCGAAATGCTTAATCACTATTTTATCCACCGTTGCGACGCCTTTGAGAACCAACTCGCCGATTTGTTAAAGATTTTGAGTCTCGAACTGATTTCGTCTATGATCAATACTCAAAACCTCTATCGATCGGAACTCTTAGTCTGTATTTCCTCCACTGTTGCGGCACCTTTGAGAACTAGCTTGCCGATCTGAAGTCTTCACAACTTCTGATTGATGTTTGAAAAATGTTTTGATGGTGTGCACAGTTTCAGCAATATGCCTATCTGCCGAAGGGGTCTTCCACCTGCTAATTATCTTCCATCTTTCAGTGGCTAATGAGATGTTCTGATCCTCGCCCAAGCCACCGAAAGCTACACTTGTGAAATTTTCATCCAAATAAAAACAGAGGCTTTCAAATTTGTCACTGACCTTCATATCCTTCATACTATCGAAATGAATTATTTTGTGTGAACTAAATAAAAATAAATTTATTTATTTGGGAGATAATAAGGGGGATGATAGGCCTGATGTCATCATTAGCATACTAAATTAATGTACTAGTTAATTCCTAATCCATGAAAAGTTGGAGTGGGTATAACTGCTCCAACCAACTCTACTTTGTACAAATAATAATTCAAGATGAATAATAAGCAGTTGAATGCATTCGACTCAAATACTTTGTCTTGGTTATGTGTGTTCTTACCATCTGCTTTCTTGAATACAACATTCGTGTTGTTTCAGTTCTTCGTTCGGTCTTGGTGACAAGAGTATCAGATGGAGACAATTTTGAACCTAAAAAGAAACGTGAGATGAAGAAAAAACTACAAACATGCAATTATAGGAATTAAAAAAAAATTATTATGATTGAGATCTTGGAAAGTAGTTATCTATCAACCTATGGGAAAAATGGTCATCGAACTGGGTGTTGATTTTGATTTCATCCTTACGTCAACTAGTTAGAACATGCTATCAGTTTCGACATCTAGACTATGGTTGTCCACCCGTATCCTCGCAACTGACTTATTTTAGATTATATCAATTTATGGTGTGTTATGCAATGAATGATAGGGAACATGGACGCTAAGAATACAATTATGTGACTGTGGGTGTTGAATGTATGTTGGATTGTGGTCGAACTGTATAAATTTATTGATGTTCTTGATGTTATTTATGACTGAGTTTAACTGTACACATGGAAACCAACATTGTGGACCAATCACCAGACAACAACTCCCTTCGTCATGGCTTGGAAAAGAAAATTGGAGAGATGTCAACTATGATAGTTGGCCATCAGTGACAGTCGATCAAACACCTAGAATTCACTTATGATACGTTGGCTATGTCTAAAAATCCATCAACTAGCAACATGTTATTCACTCGACATATTAAATTGCAAGTATATATTATGATAAATTTATTGCTTAGCCAAATATCGACCGTTAGAATATTTCTCTGTTAATTGACGAATTATTACACTTCCTAATGTTGAGGTATGTCAGACGACTTTTCAAGACCTAGCGACTGTTAAAAACCCATTGGCATTCCATTCGGTTGGAATTTGAAGACCAAAGACATGTCTTCATTCATTATTGCATTGTCCACGTCGAAAGGGAATGGCCCCACGAATGGATATTGTTGATATGGAATGGTTTTCTTGTCTAGTCTATTCACTTGAAAGTTTACTAGGAATGCATTCGACCAGTTTAAATTTGTGTTGGAGGATCATTTATTGATTGGAATCCACTATTTGAAAGGTTCCAATATTGGTAAAATTGACCAATAAGGGACTCGTTCAGTTAGCCGCCGAGTAAAGATTATGCTACCTACCGACTACGCAAGCAAATTTCACTATATATGGAATATTGTGCCAATGTTAAATGAATGCCAAGGTTTGAGTAGTCGGTGTCAAGTAGTATAACCAATTTGGTCGATGTGATCGATGGTTAAAGCGGTCCTTGATTTTTAATTTTATGTTTGGTAGATATGCTTTATATGTTCGATGTCCACAAAAAATATGTAATTCAATTGACTAAGTCACTAGGCCGATGTGACTCTATGTTTATAATTTTTAAAAGTTTGAATGAGAGGGGGTCTCCTTTGATATTGTAATTCTGTCGATATTTATCCAACTTTGTAAGTCAAGTTGATTCACTCCATAGTACTCGGTCATGACGAATATCAAGTACAATAGTCGGTCTTGACCATGATCAACAATCGAGCATACATATTTTTAACTTGCACACATCCTCACGACATAAGCAGAAAACGAAGATATTATTCAAGTAGAAGATATCTTACACTACATTGAAAAATAGCTTAATGATGACAAACGAACACTTGAATTGATTGAGTCCCTTGGTTCAGAATTTAGAAGCACTTCTTGAATGGTGATTGCAGAAGTTGAAGGCAGAGACATGGCGCATAGAGAAATCCAAAAGACCTTTGTCTAAGACATTGAAGATGAGTCCACCTAGTTGAGTAAAGGGTGAGTCTTCACCAAATGTTACTCTATTTAATTCCTCTATTGGAGAATCACATTTCATGATTGTTTACATCATGTTTGTTCGCTTCGGGGACGAAGAAATGCATTTTTTGTGGTAGATATGTTGAGGGGGGTGATAAGACTTATGTCATAATTAGCATACTGAATTAATGTACTAGTTAATTCCTAATCCATGAGAATTTGGAGAGGGTATAGCCATTCCAACCAACTCTACTTTGTACAAATAATCATTTCAAGATGAATAATAAGTATTTGAATGCATTTGACTCAAATACTTTGTCTTGTTTGTGGGTGTGCTTACCATCTTCTTGCTTGAATACAACAAACTTGTTCTTATACCAAGCAATAAGAATGTGATCGGAACAAAGTGGGTTTTCATAAACAAAATAAATGAATATGGACAAGTCATTAGAAACACTGATCGATTTGTTTGTAAAGGCTATGCTCAGATCAAAGGAATAGACTTTGAAGAAACATTTGCACCAGTATCCATAATGGAAGCTATCAAAATGATATTGGCTTATGCTTTCTCCAAAGACATCAAAGTGTATCAGATGGATGTAAAATCAAATTTTCTAAATGGGGAATTAGAAGAAGAAGTTTACATCAAACAACCAAAAGGATTTCAACTTTTAGAAAACAATGACTGTGTATGCAGACTCAAAAGGGATTTATATGGGATAAATAAATCTCTTATAGCTTGGTACTCCAGATTGGAGAGGTACTTGCAGCAACAAAACTTTAAGATGGGAAGTGCAAATATCAATTTGTACATCAAGAAAGACAATGACATCATACTTATCATCGAATTTTATGTCGATGATATCATATTTGGAAGTGATGATGATTCACCGAGTCAAAATTTTTATAAGGACATGAAGAAAGAGTTTGAAATGTAATTACTACATGATTCACCTTCTTCTCGGGACTCCAGACATCTCAAAGAATAGAAGACACTTTTATTGCTCAGATGAAATACATCAAGGAAATGTTAAAGAAATTTCATATGGAAGATTGTAAACCTGTGAGTACTCTTATGATCACCAATTGTAAACTCAACAAGGAATATGAATATAAAGAAGTTGATCAAAGGATATATATATCAATGATTGGTAGTCTTCTATATATAACAAGCTCAAGACTAGATGTGATGTAGGTCGTTGTACAAGTTGCAAGATTCCAAGATACCCCAAAGAAAACTCACATTAAAGCCGTTAAGGGGATATTAGATATATCAAAGGGAATATGGACTTTGGACTTTGGTATACAAAAGGAAATGAGCTAACGTTGATAGCTTATTCAGATGTAGATTGGGTTGGATGTGTTGACGACAGAAGAAGCACCATTGGAAAAACATTCTTTCTAGGAAATTTTCTAGTATCTTGGTCGAGCAAAAAATAGTCTTAAGTGTCCTTATCAGCCGTAGAAGCATAATATATAGCAGCAACTACATGTTGTACTCATATTCTATGGTTGAAGAAAAACCTGCAACACATAGACGTGACATGTAATGAGCCAATTCCAATTATATGTGACAATACGAGTGCCATCTGTATCTCCAATAATCTAGATGTGCACTCCAAGATTAAGCACATTCCAATCAAATTTGACTTTCTTCAAGAAAAAGTTACAGAAAATAATATCTAGTTGGAATATATCGAGACAAAAGAAAAGATTGCAACCATTTTTACTAAGCCTATCCCAAGATATACTTTTGAGTACCTCAAAGAAAAATTGGGAGTCATAATATCTCCTAATTGAATTGATCTATGTTCAACAACACAACAGTATGATAGGGGGATCATGACAGATGTACCCTTTTCCATTGATTACAAAGGGGGGGGATAAAGTTGAACAAGGAAGGTAAAGGAATCCTGCTCTGAAGGGGAGATTTGTGGACAAAGGAAGCTCATTCAAAGGAGAGCTTTGGAGTTGTCATAAATGAAAAAGAGGTAGATTGTTGACTAAATTGTGATTGATCCCAACAAGTGTGTGTCCATGTGTATTGGTACTCCTTGAGGAACCCTTGAATGTTATAAGTAATTCAATGTCAAAGGAGACATTTTTACCTTGTCCAGGCCCAAGTGTGAAGCCCTTGGATCCCTTTGGACAATAGAAAAATCCCTAAACACCATGTACAGTGTTTGAGTAAACCTAAATTGTTTTATGGTTCCCCACTACCACAACCTATGCCCTAATACCCTAGAAAGAGTCCTTTATGGGCTAAATAAGTGTAGAGCTTCAAAGAGTCCAAATGACCCATTATGTGGGAATTTGTGTTTTTAATGAGTTCATGGTACCCTAGGAGAGGTCTAGGAACCCCCACACCTTGGTGGTGTTGGGGTCCTTGATACCCTTGATATGATGAGTATATGGTGGATATATCCTCCTTATTGATGTTAAGTATGTGGATGTGAAGACCATTGAATCCCTCATGGCTTTGATGATGTCCATTAAATCCTTTAAACTTGGAACTTATGCATAAGGTCACATAGTATTTGGAACCTTTATGTGTAGATTCTTAATGTACTCTACAAATTGAAGCATGCAATGGTATTAGAACGTGAATTTTCAAATAAACGCATCATAACGATATTTTCCTCGTCAATCCATTTTCGTTGATATGTGGAGCATCTTCTAACTCCTTACAGTTGAAGAGATATTAATTTTTTAAGTTTGTGTACCCCACCTTTTTGGGTCAGCCGACCAAACAAAATAGAATTTAATTATTTATAATTTTGAATTGTATGTCGTCCCAGTTTGAGGTACTAACTTTCCTCCACAACCTATATAAATAGATATCAAAATTTTCATTTGTTCATCATTCAAGTCTCTATTTGTTAATTCACAACTCTTGGAGAAAAGTGTGAAACTATGTGGAGGAGAAATTGTTGGATATCTTCACTAAAATTGGTATAACTTTCTCATACGGAATCATAATTACAAAATTCTTGGCTCATTGAAGAGATTGTTATGAGGGATATGTAGTGACATGATATAGAGTTTATTTTTGTTTTTCTATTTTTCTTAATATTTTGATCTTGGAAAAAGTATGGTTCATGCTTTTGGGTTTCTCTTGTGATTGCAAATGTCTCTCATGGATAGAGTTCATCTTTGATATTAGTATGTGAGCCTCTATATTGGTATATATTGGAAAATATAGTGGGTGTTAACAATGTAGCTAGAATATATGGTTCATGAACAAAACCGTACACTTTGATAATTGTATGTTGTTTAATAAAAAACCAATCCCCAACTCTTTTATCTAGAGAAAACTGCAACATTTCTTCCACTTCTAGCAGAACTCTATTAACCCCTCTCTTAAACATCACTCTGTAAATTTCTGCCATTATAAGATTAATATAATTGAAAGTGTTGTTCTTGATTTATGAGGTAAACAATATTTCTGGAAATTGAAAGTTTTCTTCATTGAAAAATAGAAACATTCTAACCAGGTGGGACTGGAACCTGAAATGTCTAGCTGCATGGAAATTCACCAATTGAGAATGAATATTCTCATCCAGGAATTCATCAAATTTAAGGGAGTGCAACTTACATGAATTTGACTTAGACTTACTACTCATCTTAAAGAAGAGCCTCAATAAAAGATCTGAAACAAATATGTCAGTGTCCAACCCCAAAAATCGACTCAGCAATGGAATGACTATTTGAGATTCTTCATTAAAAAGGTTAATATCAAAAGGGAAAGGTTCATCTTCAACAAACACATCAGATTTAAGGATTTTAGAGTAAAACACTTTCTTTTCATCCACAGTAACATGTCTAAACTGTTCAATTAGGTTTTCTTTGATGAAATATTATTTCTTAAGGGTGAATGATAGGGGTACTTCCAACGTCTTTCTGATAACTAAAGCATTAATTGGGAAAAGTATCTTACACCTAGTAGAATCCATGATAACATGCTTTGAATGTGAGTAATGTGACACACAGTGGGCTATAAAATATTGAAATTTTAGGGTTTGATCTAGACAAAAAAGGTGGAACCAGGACCTGTAGACACCGCATAGGTCGACTTCTTGCTCCTTAAAGGTTTGTAAATTATTTTTCAATTCATGGACTGGTACAAAAGAGATCACAGTATGAAATATGTCGCCATCTATGTCCCCAAATATTTCTTCATGTTTACCAAACTCATGAAATTTTGTTTCTACCTCCCTTTCACCTTCCATTTAAATAGTTTTTATGCGTTAACTACATGGCCTACCTGGCTGATGGTGGATGGAAAGGCTATTCTCCAACTTGGTTTAATAGTGCGTAGAAACGTTCATCTCTAATGCATAAAATATAAATAAATGTACAAACACAGTGTAACACCCCATTTTTGACCCCGTTGCATTAAACATACATGATGTATATATTGTAATGAATCATGGTGTGGAGCTAAAGGCCAAGGCCCCACCATCAATTGGTTATGCTATGCTTCGGATTGAAATTTTCATCGATGGTATATCGGGGCATGCGGCATACACATTGAGTTTTTTCATCATGTAAATATGCATCTTTAATTAAATAACCCAACCAGCTATGTTCACAGCAACTAAATTGAGATGGGGCATGATTCTCACAACGATAAGGGGGGGGCAATTGTCAAACCTTGGGCTATGGGGGGAAAATCCATGTGTCACCACCCTGTTTGAATTCCTCAACTTCCCTTGTCTTATCCAACTACCACCTTAAACGTTCTACTGAGTATTTGACACAGTTATTGTTTGGGGAGTGGGGGTGGCAGGATTGTCAGTCCTTGCCCACCCACACACTCCACCACCAATGGAGCCTCACGTTGGACAAAGGAAGTGAACTCTCAAGGCTTTCCACTCTCTCCACGATGGTGCTTGAAGGAAAAACACTACTGCACTCCCCACTCGCGACTCTCCATTGTCTGTTCATCCTCACTTAGGGATGATTTTCTGTTCATCCTCACGCAACGACGGTTTTCTGTTCATTTTCTCATGCACAAGCTTATTTTCTATTTGGTCTCACAGAACCAGGAGAGAGGAGTCATATCCACTGTCATTCACATTTTCCACATAGAGGAATATGGTGTGTTTCGATCTGTATTTGGAATTTGGTGTAAATCTTCTCTCACACACTGGGTTCTGTGTTGTTGTTACTCATGCAGCAAGCCGGGGGCCGTTCGGTCACTATCACCCACGATTTTTCCTGTGGAGAGCCATTTTTACACTCAAGTACTGTGTGTAAGTTTTACTTACCGATTTGTGGCTCATGCATATGTTTCCCCCCTACTCAGCTGCGAACCTAGCTTCTCTCTTCCATTTTCAGAATCTGTGTAAGTTTTTTCGATGGCTTTGTTGCCTAGGACGGACTGTTGTTTTCCCCATGTTGTGATTTGTTTTTATTGATACATTTTGGGACTATTGTAATTCACTTGGGAGTCATTTTGGCCACGATAGGGCCAAGAACGACTCAGGAGTCATTTTCCTTGTTTAAGATGTAACTGCTGATTGATTGCATGCGTGCAGTGGTTGGTCTTCGGACTGTGTTGGGAGCAGGGATGGGGCCTTAGGTTGCTTGATAAACCTGGTGTGTTTGGAAACCACACAGACAGAGCTAGAGGGCTAGCTTTCTTCTCCACAACCCTTGAATAGCACTGGAAGGGAAGTCAGGGCCTGAGGGACTGTATAGTAGAGAAGGGACTGATTCCTTGTGTTGGGTGTGTGTGGGTGTCTTAGAAGTAATGCTAGTTCTGGTGTAGTTGTTCCTAGATCTGTAATGAGCTCACCAGCTTAGCATTTAGCCTTCCCTAAATCCTGGATGGCCTGCTAAACCTGACCATGTTGGCTTGGATGCCTTTTTGATGGCCCGATAAACCCAACTGTGTTGGTTTGGCTGTGTTTTGTGTATCCTTGGTTGTGTGTAAGCCTGCTTGTTCCTTATTCCTTGGGGAATCATGCCCAGCTCGGGGCTGGCAGCATTATTGAGAGATTTAGGAGCATGGTAGCCTATGGTTGGGTGGAACGTTGTAGCAATGTAGTTAGTTGCAGAACCATTTCTCCATAAGATAAGTAATCTTATCTATTTTACTCCTACAATCATATTATTGTAATGAATATGGTGAACATGTTGAATGCTTGTATGAATGTATGTTTCTTCCGCTATGTATGATAAATAATTATGTATCTGTGTATGTTCTACTTCAATGCATTTTGTTTCAGTATTTTATGAATGAACATGTTCATGGGGCTGGTTTCCCGGATAGTTAAGGCCATGGTAGTGTCCTCTTCGCCGGTCGGTGGGTCGAGAATGTTACAGTGTGGTATTAGAGCTTGCAGGTTGCAGCATGGGACTCTATGGGCCATGACCAACCTGTTCATAGAGGCATGTTTCCTTGTACCTAGGAAGAAATCATTGAATGACTGGAAAATTCACAAAATTTGTCTAAGTGTTTGAACTGTCGATTCATCAGAAAACTTAGTGGGATGGACTTCCGATGCAGCAGAGAGCTAGGCGGAAGCACACCTGATGGAGGACAGTTGGAAGAAAATTGCGGAAAATTTTCTAATTTTTAGTCAGCCATCGGCGGAACTTAGTGGATGTGGGAGCCTCAGTTTCGGCAAATATCAGTCGAAGACTACCGAAACACTGACTTGATGTAGTGGAAGAAATGCTTGATATTGACTTTCGACACCAACGAAAGTTGTTGTTTAGAACATCGATGGACGTTGGCGGAAAATAGTTGATCGAGTGCCCGCCATTGCGGATGGCTAGAAAACTACGCATCCGATGGGTAAGGCCTCTAACTGCTAACGCCCTAAAGAAAGAAAGTTTAAAAAAAAAATTCTAAGGCCCGAAATCGTCGGCTATTAGAAGAAGATAGTGTTTTGTGCATCCACCATTGCAGAAGCCTAGAGCACTAGTCTTCCGATAGGGAGAAGCTCCAATCGTCGACATCGTAGAAGAATTCAGTGGTTTGTCAGTTCACCTTTGTAGCTGCCATATGGACTAGTATTCTGATGATTAGAAGCTTAACCGCCACTGCTCCGATCACCGACACATAGCACTAAGTGGTTCCGAACATCAATAGATATTATGTTCCGCGGAAAGAAGAAGAGAAAAAATTTCAAAAATTGACTAAGTGTTGAGGCCATTGGTGATCGGCGACGGTTAGTTGTTTGGATCGGTGGAAGTTAGTGGTTCATGTGCCACCGTTTCAGAATCCTAAAGCACTATCCTTTTGACAAGAAGAGACTACTAATATCGATCAGGTTATGCCACAGTAGATTGGGCCACCGATCAAAAGAAGATCGAAGATGGTGGACCACCATTGTGGCTGCTGATGGAACTATTTCACCGATGAAAAGAAGAGAATTCAGCCGATCAAGCAGCGAAAAGGAAGACTAAAGGGAAAATTTCAAAAATTTCTCTAAGTCCTGGTGTCGTCAGCTATCGGATGAAGTTAGTGGATTGAACGTCCGCCGTTGTGGCTAGCCAGTGAACTATCCTTCCGACGGATAGAGGCTTCAGCCTCCGATGCCACAACAACTAGTGCTTCTGACCATTGATAGACTTATGGCTGTTGAAGACTTAAGGAGAATAGTCATTGACATCACCGATTGGAAGTCTAGACGTTTGCCCAAGGAAACTGAAGTAAGAACACTTTCCGCCATTGCGGAAGCTGAGATGACTAACCACCCAATGCACAAGACACCTGACCATCGATGCAGCACATAGGCTGGTTTCATCGTCGATTAGGTTTGAAGAGTTGGATGTGGATCCAATATAGTGAAAGGAAATAGGTGAAAATTTCTCCATGTTGCTAATGCAGATCGGAAGTTTGGCGATTTACCCACTGAAACGTCAGAAAAGTTGTGCGGAAGAGACCCGATGAAGAGAAGGAAACTTTGGGTTTTTCAAAGTGGAAATTTTCTCAGCAAATTCTAACTGTTTTAGAAGATTTCAGTGGACTATGAGTGGATTATAGAGCTAAAAACGGGGGAGAGGAAAATTTTGTGTTTTTAGCATAATTATTGTTTTATGAATTTCCAGAAGAAAAGGTAAGTAATTTTGATTTATATTAATATTATGCATCTAATAGTTTGCTAAAAACACATTTGCAGAACTTTAGATAACTTCCAAAAGCAGTACTCCAGAGAAAACAGTCTGGTAAAGCTAGAGGTGGTCAGTCATGAGAACCCATGATGGGTATGATGCTCGGGTTTTTTACGAGCGAGCAGAAGATGCCATGGTAGAAAATGTTCATGATGGAAATGATGACATAGAGTCTAATGGAAGGATATTACATGGGACAATGTCTGAGGTTGCAGCCACCATGAGAAGCTTGATCAAATCCCAGGAAGAGCAGCATCAGTTCAATGCTGCAATGTTGCAGAGTTTGATAGACTTGCAAAGAAAGATAGACTCTGGACGAGGTACAGCAAGACCAGAAGGCAGTAAGAGCAGTACTAGGAGAAGGAGAAGGACTTTTAGTGGCTCATCTAATTCCAAAGAATCCAGTGGGGATTCTAGTTCTTCTTCTCATAAAAGGAAAAGAAAGAGACACCATAGGGATCGCTCTCGGGATGAATTTAAGAAAGCTAAACCTCCTACATTTGCTGGTGAGGTAAAGACTGGACAAGAGGCTGAATCTTGGCTTCTTGGAATAAAGAAGTACTTTCAAGTGCATGACTATTCGGGAAACATGAAGGAAAGATTTTCCATATTCAACCTGAATGGAAGAGCATCCATTTGGTGGGAATACTTCAAGCAAGTAAAGAGGATCAATGAAAGGAGACTTAAGTGGAAATAGTTCAAGAAGTATTTCAAGCAAAAATACCTCTCTAGAAGGTATTATGATGATAAGATTAAGGAATTCCATGAGCTGAGATTGGGATAGTAGACCATGGAAGAATATGCAAATAATTTTTTGGAGATGTTGAGGTATGTCTAGTACATCAGAGATGAAAAAGTGAAGGTCCAACGTTTTCTGAGTGGATTACCTCAGTCTTACAAATATAGAATTGAGTTTTATGAACGTAGAACTCTTAAAGAAGCAATAACGAAGGTTGAGTATTGTTATGAGAAAAGAAAAGGTAAGACAGAATACCATAAGGCATGGAAGGACACGAAGAATGAGAAGTTTGACCAAAGAATGAAATATTTTAAACCTTCAAACTTCAGGAATTAATAGAAGCAGCCATCTCAAGCTACGAGTAAACCAGTTGGAATGACAGGAGAAAAGCCTAAGGATCCACAACAGAATAGAGGACCACTTCAATGTTGGAAATGTGGAGGACCCCACATGCACATAAATTGTCCACTCGAGAATGAGATTGCAAGGCTGGCTTATAACATTCAAGAACTAGAAACAATGGGTCAAGTAGCAAGGGCAGTCCCTAGGATTTATGCAGCACCGGAGGACCGCCAGGAAGATCACTAATCAATCGTGGTTGAAGCAGCAGGTAGGATTGTTGAGCAATTTGTTTCTATTTTGATTGACCCTGGTTCTACTCACAGTTACATTACTCCTAAAGTAGTGGATATTTGTGCTTTTATGAAAGTAAAGCATAAGAAGTCTTGGTTAGTCTAGCTAGCCACTGGAACTAAGAGAAAGGTCAGTGAAGTGGTAGAGAAATGTCCATTGGTCATGGATGGATTGGTCACTTGTGTAGATTTGAATGTTCTACCGCTTGGCTCCTATGATGTTCTCATTGGAATCGATTGGTTAGAAGCTCACAGGGTGAAGCTTGACTACTATAATAAGAATTTCGAATCTATCAATGAAGGAGGGAACCTATTAGTGGTGAAAGGTATTCCAAAGGTGATTTCAGTATGGCAGGTTTCAGCAATGCAGTTAAAGAAGTTCTGTAGGAAGGGTTGCTAGTTGTATGCAGCCCATATTTTGGAGACATTAGGAGATGAATCTCCTAGGTTGGAGGACTATCAGGTGTTACAAGAATTTACGGATGTGTTTCCTGATGAGATTCCAGGCCTTCCTCCAAATAAGGACATTGAATTCACTATTGAACTTGTGCCAGGAGCATCACTAGTGTCCAAGGCACCCTACAGGATGAGTACATTGGAGATGCTAGAGTCGAATATGAAACTACAAGAGTTGTTGGAAAAGAAGTATATCCAACCGAGTGTATCTCATTAAGGAGCACTAGTTCTGTTTGTAAGGAAGAAAGATGGTACACTCAGATTGTGTATTGATTACAGACAATTGAACAAGGTTACTATAACGAATAAGTATCATTTTTATAGGATTGATGATCTCTTTGATCAAATCAGGGGAGCAAGGGTATTTTCCAAGATTGACTTATGGTCTGGTTACCATCAGGTGAGAATCAAGGATGAAGACATCCACAAGATAGCCTTCAGAAAAAGGTATGGGCATTATGAGTTTGTAGTGGTAGCATTTGGTCTCACAAATGCACCAACTACATTTATGTGCCTTATGAATAGTGTCTTCAGCAGATATCTGGATAAGTTTTTTCTTGTCTTCCTTGATGACATTCTTGTTTATTCTAAGAATGAGGAAGAACATGAAGAGCATTTGAGATTGACATTGAAATTGATCAGGGAGTATCAGCTGTATGCGAAACTGAGCAAGTGTGACTTCTATAAAGATAGAATTCAGTATTTGGGTCATATTATCTCAAAGGAGGGTATATCTGTGGACCCTAAAAAGATTGAAGCCATTATGAATTGGCCTACTCCAAGAAATGTGACAGATGTAAGATCTTTTATGGGACTTGCAGGATACTACCATAGATTCATTGAGGGATTCTCCAAATTTGTACATGCCATCACTTCTTTGAAAAAGAAGGGGATGAAGTTTGAATGGACATTAAGGTGTGAAGAAAGTTTCTAGACGTTGAAGAATCTTCTCACCAATGCATCAGTATTGAAAGTTGTAGATCCAGAGAAATATTTTGTGGTGTGTACCGATGCATGCAGACAAGGGCTTGGAGGAGTCCTTATGCAGGACAACCACATGATATGTTATGAGTCAAGAAAGCTGAAGTAGCATGAGAAGAACTATACCACCCATGATCTAGAGCCTACAACCATAGTACATTCTCTCAAGATGTGGAGACATTACTTGATGGGCAGGAGATTTGAGCTCAGAACAGATCACTGTGGACTGAAGTATTTGTTTGATCAGCCTACTTTGAATGCTAGCCAAGCAAGATGGCTGAAATTTTTATTTGAGTTTGATTTCAAAATCAAGCACATAAAAGGAAAAGAAAACAAGGTAGTTGATGCACTCAATAGGAAGATGCAAGAATTGCATGTGGCATCTCTTAGTATTTTCCAATTGGATTTGAAGTAGTTGATTGTTAGTCATGCTACTGGAGATGAATTGTATGAGTAGGTAAAAGAAAAATTGCAACAAAAAAGTCTTGAGAAGAGGTATGAGGTATATAAATTGGAAGAAGATGGACTTCTCACTTATAAAGGTAGAATTTATATTCCAGATGTAACAGATTTGAGGAGAGTTGTTATGGATGAAATCCATCAAGCTCTGTATTCTGGTCACCCAGGATATCAGAAGACAATTGCTACAGCCAGGAAGTAGTACTTTTGGCTAGGAATGAAAAGGGATATCGCTGAGTACATTTCGAGGTGCATGAAATGTCTCTTGGAGACATTTACCATCATACACACTCTTTTGGTCAAATTGGCTTAGTTAAACCACTATCCTAAGTATAATTGACATTAATTATACTTCAGTGGAGCATTAATTTCCATCATCCAGTCACACCCACGCCTACCTACAGTTAGGGAGGCTAACTTAGCCTTCTCCTACAGTCAAGGAGGCTAACTGGAGCACTCCAGAGGAGAGATCACCAAGATCGGGAACCACAGCATGAGAAAGGTCATGCCCTCATGGTAAGCACTTCAAATTCCAAAGCACTGCTGATTGACAGTGGAGCTTTGAATCACATGATGGCTGAAAAATACTCCTTTTCATCTGTGGAGACTGGCAAATCCATCCCCATCCACATGGGAGATGACTCCACCATCATTTCCGAAGGATAAGGTACTGTAGATCTAGAAAATGGTTTTTTTCTAAAGTTTTGTATGTACCGTCTCTAGCAGCAAATATCCTTAGTGTCTATCAGATGACACATACATGAATGCCTAAGAGAGTCTCTTTCAGCCCAAATGATGTTGAGATAACATAAATTGCATCCAGGAAACTCATTGCAAAATGCCTTGCAAATCATCATGCAAAATCCTATGAGTTCTCTCACTTTGTTGCGGATGCAAAGCCCACTGCTCTGCTAACTCATGGAAATGAGGTTAGTAGGATATGGCATGAGAGGTTTGGCCATATTAATTTTAAATATTTGCAGCAATTATAGAAAAACTCCATGGTTGAAGGCCTCCGAGTCATCAAAGCAACCACGGGAGTCTGCAAGGGTTGTGTGATTGGAAAACACCCTGAGCACAAGTTCGATCGGGGGAAGGAAAACCGAGCTACAAGCATATTGGGGATAATATATTCTGATATCAGTGGTCCAATGCCTATCACATCCATGAATGGATCAAGGTAACTCCTTACCTTTATTGATTATTTTTCAAGGTATACATGGGTTTTCTTTCTCAAAAAGAAATCAGAAGTATGTGGAATTTTTTATTATTTGAAGGCCTTGATCGAAAATGCCTTTGGGCTTAAGATCAAGATCTTGAGATCTGATAATGGAGGGGAATATGTCAGTAATGATTTTATGTACATTTTCTCCAAAATTGGTATTCAGGTCCAACATTAAATTCCCTACACTCGCCAGCAAAACGGAGTAGTGGAAAGGAAGAACCGGTCTCTCAAAGAGATGACCACCTCTATGTTGGAGTCAAAGAAGCTTGCTGCAAATTTGTGGGCTGGAGCCATGAATGCTGCATAATACATTCATAATAGGGTGAAACATTCATCAATGAAAGGAAATACTCCTTTTGAAGCATACTTCGGACACAATCCAGATGTGTCGAACCTATGGGTGTTTGG
The DNA here is from genome assembly GCA_001517045.1 of Pseudotsuga menziesii. Lineage (NCBI taxonomy): Eukaryota > Viridiplantae > Streptophyta > Pinopsida > Pinales > Pinaceae > Pseudotsuga > Pseudotsuga menziesii. Next base: position 687,647 of record LPNX010667139.1, read on the forward strand.
GTCCACTGCATGGGCCCGGATTCCGCTTGATAAAAGAAGGGCTTTGCAACCGCAGAGCATAGAATGTCTATTTATTGGGTATCCTAATGAATATAAAGGATTCAAACTGCTGTATATGAATACCAAATAGATCATCATCGAGAGAAGTTTCAAGTTCGATGAGTCTCTTCAGGAGGTGGAACTAATGAAGGAGAAAACTGCTGAAATTCCTTCATATTCCAATGAATATTTGGATGATGAAATTGGGGGTGATGACCCTGATTTGGATCCTCTAATTTCTGATATCAGTGTGCAGAAATCATTAGATACTGAATCAAAACCTGAAGTGAAAAATCATCTTCCTACATGGGCCCAAAAGACACTCTCCTCCACAGGAGACAACATTGGAAATCCGGATGATCCAAGGAGAACTCGGTCTGATTTCCAAAGAGCAGGTATTGCACTCTCTTGTTCTGATAATTTGCTGTATGAAAATTGCTATTTTATGATTATTTCAGATCCAAAATCCTACTACCATGCTCAGAATGATCCGAGATGGCAAGTTGCCATGGATGAAGAGATGAATTCTCTTCAGAAAAACACTACTTGGGAGCTAGTTTCTCTTCCTTCGGGAAGGAAATTGGTTCAATGCAAGTGGGTGTTTCAGACAATGGTTGATGATGGTGGAAACACCTAAAAATATAAGGCAAGTCTGGTATCAAAATGTTTCTCTCAGGTCCAAGGAGTGGACTACCATGAGACCTTTGTACCGGTTGCAAAAATGGACTCCATCTGCCTTGTTTTGGCTATTTCCGCATCCAAGCACTAGGAGGTGCATCACATGGATGTTAAGTCAGCCTTTCTGCATGGAGATCTTCATGAGGAGATATAAATTAATCAGCCTGAGGGCTACATCACTGATCCATCTTTGGTTTTCAAGCAAAAGAAGTCACTATACGGGTTAAAACAGGCCCCAAGAGAGTGGTATTCCAAGATGGATGCCTTCCTTCTCTCGCAAAACTTTCAAAGATGTAGATCAGATCCAAATGTGTATTTATAGAAGCATGATGGTCATATAAGTATCATTGTTTTATATTTTGATGACTTGCTGATCACAAGTAGCACAATTTCCTCCATTTCAGCCATCAAAACTGCTCTCCACAATGCCTTTGAAATGAGTGATTTGGGGCTTCTAAAATAATTTTTGGGGCTCGAAATCGAGCAAAATTATGATGGAATTATGGTCACTCAGTAAAAATAAATTTCAGACCTATTAGTCAAGTTTAACATGGCTGAATGTATTCCTGCACCATTCCCTTTCCTTTCAGGGATCAACCTTGAAGAAGGAAACATCACACCTCCCATGGACTGCACTATCTATCGACACTTGATTGGTAGCTTGTTGTACTTGACACATTCTAGGCCTGATATTTGTTATGACATGAATTCTGTATCAAGATACATGCAGCAGCCTCATGATATTCATTGGAAGGCATCCAAGAGGATCCTCCAGTACATTCAGGGAACCAGGACCTACGACATTCACTATGCTGCAGACTCTGAGCTAGAGCTGGTTGGATACACAGATTCCTATTAGGTGGGTGATTCTATTGATCAGAAGTCAACTTTTAGATATGTATTCATGTTTGGTGGTGGCCCTATTTGATGGTTAAGAAAAAAGTAGGCTGCCATAGCACTATCTTCAGCAGAGGCCGAGTATCGAGGAGCGGTGAATGCTTACATCCAAGCAGTTTGGTTGCAAGGCATTATTTCAGAGTTTGATCTTGGTAGTACTTTGTCCACTGTCCTCTTTCATGATAACTAGAGTGCTATTAATATATCCACGGATCTAGTTACTAGGCAGAGGACCAAGCATGTAGAGATTCACATGCACTACATCAGGGAGCTAGTGCATGACAGGACCATCATTATGCAATATTTCCCGACTGATGAGCAAATTGTAGACATCTTCACCAAGAGATTTTTAGAAAAGAAGTTCACTTACCTCCATTCACTATTGGGGGTGAGTTCATCAGGGTGATCCAGACTACTTTCAGTGTTCAGCTTGAGGGGGGGTTTTTCCCACTGGGTTTTCCCTCTTTTCCTCACTTAGTTTGTTTTGAGCATTGTTTCAGTTCAGCATTGTACAGGGTGACCTATGGCCTTAGTTACCAAGGCCCTATCATTTTATGCATCTATGTTTTCTAACTCTTCCTGAGTATAGCTTAAGGGGGGGTATTGGAGACATTTACCATCATACACACTCTTTCAGTCAAATTGGCCTAGTTAAACCACTATCCTAAGTATAATTGACATTAATTATACTTCAGTGGAGCATTAATTGCCATCATCTAGTCACACCCACGCCTACCTATAGTCAAGGATGCTAACTCAGCCTTCTCCTACAGTCAAGGAGGCTAACTGGAGCACTTCAAGGGTGATCTAAGTGACATTAATGCACCTAATTGCTAACTGGTGGTTACAATCAGTTCAACCAGTCAGTTAAGGCACCTCCAGTCATTAAATATATTATTTAATGTTTATTTATTATTTTTTAATGATTTGGAGTCAATAAGGCGCCTCCACTAACTTCTAATGGTCAGTTCAGCTTCAATTAACCTCATCGGGGTTCATTGGAGTCATGGACCACTAGCACTTGATGGTTGGATTGCTATGACATGTGTTTGATCTCCTTCAGTTGAGATTCAGTCATTTATTGCACTCTGACTTCAGTTAGGGTTTGGTGAGTCAATTAGGGTTTTGGTCAGGTGGTTAACCGAGTGAGATTGAATGGTTGAGAGTAAGTTAAGCTAGACTCACTCATTGAATTCGAATTGTTTCCTTAGGTATTCAAATTCTTCATGGAGTTAAGCCATTGCTCAGCATTGGAATTGTAACCCTTTATTGTTTATTAAATATACAGAGAGGAAACCAATTCTGGTTCTGATTATTTCCAATTCATGAGTATTTGTTAATTATTCTTTGATGATTTTGATTCCTAGTTCCTAGATCATGTGCAAGAATTAATAATGTGAACAGGTAAAGGTTTAGCATCAACATCCAATAGGCTTGTTGCAACCTTTGCCAGTTCCAGAATGGAAATGGGAAGTTATTTCCATAAATTTTATTACAGGATTGCTAATGACTTGGAGACAACACGATTCCATCATGGTTGTGGTAGACAAGTTCACGAAAGCAACTCATTTTATACCGGTTAAGTCTACACATAATACTGATGACATTGCAAAGATCTTCATGAAGGAGATTTTCAAATTGCATGGATTGCCTAAGGAAATAGTCTTTGACAGAGATGTCAAGTTCACTTCCAACTTTTGGAAGGGGTTGTTTGCAGATTTGGGTACAAAGCTAAACTTTAGCGCTGCATACCATCCTCAGACAGATGGGCAGACAAAGAGATTTAATCAGGTGCTTGAATACATGCTTCACATGTACGCGATGGACAAACCAACCAAGTGGGAATATTACTTACACTTGGTAGAGTTTGCTTATAACAATGGACAACAGGCTTCCTTGGGGATGAGTCCGTATGAAGCTTTGTATGGAAGAAGGTGTAGGACACTCGTGACTTGGGATAACCCATTGAACAAGGTTGTGCTTGGGCTAGAATTGCTCAAGGAAATGGAGTAAGAGGTTGTATAGATCACGTAGAATCTGAAAGCAGCACAGGACAGACATAAAAGCTATGCAGATAATAATAGGGTGAGCAGGGAGTTCAAAGTTGGGGATCATGTTTACCTCAGAGTGAGGGTGAGGAAGAGTTCCTTGAGGCTTGGAAGTTGTGCCAAGTTTTCACCAAGATATTGTGGGCCATCTGAAGTGTTTGAAAGAATAGGGCCAGTTGCACATCGACTTGCATTTCCTGCTAGCACTAGAGCTCATGATGTTTTCCATGTTTCTTTGCTTAAGATATATGTACATGATCCTAACCATGTGATGAATTAGGATGTGATTCAGGTGGAACCCGAGGGAGAGTTCCGAATCGAACCAATGTGCATCCTCGACAGGAAGGTCACAATGCTCCGAAACCGAGCCATAGGTCAGGTAAAGCTACAATGGGAGCACTACAGACCTAAAGAGGCTACATGGGAGCTGGAGGATGCCATACAATTGGCAAATCCATTTTTGTTCATTTCTGTGGAACACGGAGGCGATACAAGTGTAGCATTTTGTTCAATTTTGTAAAGCACTAAGGATAGTGCTATTGAAGGGGGAGGGGAATGTAACACCCCGGTTTTGACCCCGTTGCATTAAACATGCATGATGTATCTATTGTAATGAATCATGGTGTGGAGCTAAATGCCAAGGCCCCACCATCAATTGGTTATGCTATGTTTTGGATTAAAATTGTCACTGATGGTATATCGGGGCATGTGGCATACATATTGAGTTTTGTCATCATGTAAATATGCATCTTTAATTAAATAACCCAACCAGCTATGTTCACAGCAACTAAACTGAGATGGGGCATGATTCTCACAAGGATAAAGGGGGGGAATTGTCAAACCTTGGGTTATGGGGGAAAAATCCATGTGTCACCACCCTGTTTGAATTCCTCAACTTCCCTTGTCTTATCCAACTGCCACCTTAAACGTTCTACTGAGTAGTTGAGACAGTTATTGTTTGGGGAGTGGGGGTGGTAGGATTGTCAGTCCTTCCCCACCCACACACTCCACCAGCAATGGAACCTCACGTTGGGAAAAGGAAGCAAACTCTCCAGGCTTTCCACTCTCTCCATGATGGTTCTGAAAGGAAAAATGCTCCCACACTCCCCACTCGTGACTCTCCATTGTCTATTCATCCTCACGCAGGGATGATTGTCTATTCATCCTAATGCAGGGATGGTTGTCTGTTCATTTTCTCATGCACAGGATTCTTTCCTGTTTGGTCTCACGCAGCCAGGAGAGAGGAGCCGTCTCCACTGTCATTCACATTTTCCACATAGAGGAATCTGGTGTGTTTCGATTTGTATTTGGAATTTGGTGTAAATATTCTCTCACGCATTGGATTCTGCATTGTTGTTACTCACGCAGCAAGCTGGGGGCCGTTCAGTCACTATCACCCATGATTTTTCCTGTGGAGAGCCATTTTTATACTCAAGGACTGTGTGTAAGTTTTCCTTACTGATTTGTGGCTCATGCATATGTATTTCCCCTACTCAGCTGAGAACCTAGCTTCTCTCTTCCATTTTTAGACTCTATGTAAGTTTTTTCAGTGGCTTCATTGCCCAGGACGGACTGTTGTTTTCCCCATGTTGTGAGTTGTGTTTACTGATACGTTTTGGGATTGTTGTAATTCTCTTGGGAGTCGTTTTTGCCACGATAGGGACAAGAATGACTCAGGAGTCGTTTTCCCTGTTTAAGCTGTAACTGCTGATTAATTGCATGCATGCAATGGTTGGTCTTCGGACTGTGTTAGGAGTAGGGATGGGGGCTTGGTTTGCTTGATAAACCTAGTGTGTTTGGAAACCACATAGACAGATCTAGAGGGCTATTTTTCTTCTCCACAACGCCTGAATAGCACTGGAAGGGAAGTCAAGGCTTGAGGGACTGTGTAGCAAAGAAGGGACTGATTCCTTGTGTTGGGTGTGTGTGGGTGTCTTAGAAGTCAGGCTAGTTCTGTTGTAGGTGTTTTTAGCTCTGTAATGAGCTCACCAGCTTAGCATTTACCCTTCCCTAACTCTTGGATGGCCTAATAAATCTAACCATGTTGGCTTGGCTGTGTTTTGTGTATCCTTGGCTGTGTGTAAGCCTGCTTGTTCCTTATGGTTTGGTGGAATGTTGCAGCAGCGTAGCTGGTTGCAGAACCAGTTCTCCATAAGATAAGTAATCTTGTCTATTTTACTCCTATAATCATATTACTGAAATGAATATGGTGAACATGTTGAATTCTTGTATGAATGTATGTTGCTTCTGCTATGTATGGTAAATAATTATGTATCTGTGTATGTTCTACTTCAATGCATTTTGTTTCAGTATTTTATGAGTACACATGTTCATGGGGCTGGTTTCCCAGATAGTTAAGTCCATGGTAGCATCCTCTTCGCCGGTCGGAGGGTTGGGGATGTTACACACAGGCATTCCATCCCTTATATAATTATCTATCAGTGGTTTTAGGATCAAGAGGAGTGGTTTTCTCCTACCAGCTTTCACCCAACAGAATGATTCTCAACCCACCACGTGGAAGGTGGTAAAAATTGCATTGGGACAAGATCAATCCACCTCCCATGCATGTTGTAGTCATGAAACTCTTCTCCAAAATAGATATGTTTACCCTTTCATCTTCAATCATCATTCAACTCTGCATTTTAACTTTCCCAATATCCATTCCACCGATCACTTACCCATCCTATGGCTGCATAGCTTCTCCCAGCAGATCCAACATTCATCGTTGATCTATTTACCACTTTATCACGTGTTGTTGATCAGACCCGATGTTTAACCTTATCCAATGATTATTTCACCAACCATTTACCCCTTTATTCATCAAGCATCTTCTCCAAGCGGATTCCCTATTCGTTGTCGATCTCTTCTCTCCTCGAATATTGATCGTTGAGCCTTTTATCTTATACAACAAGCATATTTTCTCTTTATTTAGCCACCTTCTATCTCTATCCTGTAGTACCATGGGAAAACTAAAAATTCGCCTCTCTTTAAGCACCCATCCTATCATCCATCGGTCATATTTCCAAGATTTTAAATATACAAGCTCCTTATCTTGCTTTAATCCCCTCTTCTCACATGTTCAACAAAACAGTACTAACACCATGAACTAGTTGATTACAAAATTCTCCACATGAGTAAATCAATACCAAATTAAGGTAGGAGGGATCGAGCTATAATGGATATGGGTTTCTTCCCTATATTGTAGTGTTCCATCGCTTGCATATTAACAATGATGTTTCATTTGCTCATCAACATGAAATAACATCTTCCACTCTCTTTCTTGAGAATACACATTAAAAATATAAAATGAAATTAAAATGATTTAATATATGAAAAAAATAATGAATTTATTTTTTATAAGGAAATTTTTTTCTTTAATGTACTTAGTTTTAAAAATTTTATGATCGATTTAGAATACATCAAATCACTTAAGATAAATATTATGATCAAAATTCCCATCGATCAAATAAAGTCATAATTTTCCACAAATTATTTTATAGCTTTTACAGTGGTGGAAAAATACAATTTATTTAAGATAATATGGGATATCTATGGGGTACATAAGGAGATAATAGGTGTAATTTCAATAGGCGTACTTAATAGCTGGTATGTAAAAAATATTTCCACTAGTGTTAGAAACAGGGGAAATTTTAAGAACCCCCCCTAAATTTATTTATATAATAAATGGGTGAATCCCTGTGATAGATGAGAAAGCGTGAAGGATATTTTATCAATAATTGAATATGTATCTATAATTTTTTGGTCAATCCTTCACGAAATTATAAAACCTTGTAAAATATGGGCGAATATTTCATGGAATTATAAAATCTTGTAAAATATTGGTGAATCTTTTACAAAATTATAAAATCTTGTGAAATAGTGACTCATATTTCACAAAATTATAAAACCTTGTATAATATTTAGCGAGTCTTTCACATAATTAAAAATATTGTAAATTGTGTGGTCTTCCATCTTCATTCACATATTTGGGTTTGAGGATGAGATTACAGTGCTTAGTGGAGGAGGGAGCAGTTGGTTGAGGCTATACATTCTTCTCTTCACTATTCTCTTATCAAGGACGCATTACTTTTATAATCACATGAAGGTGAGGACACAAAAAGTAGAAGAATAATACCAGCGGGAAGACAGTTTGTGTGTAAAACTTAAAAAGGGTGTGTTCAAAATTAAAGTGGTGATCACAATCATTGAAGAAGGAAGGGATTTCCTCACAGTCAATCCTGTGGAATTCAAGGTTATATATACTGCTTTGATTTGCATTGGAAGGGCATTATCTGTTGAATACAAATATTTTAGTTGGGCATCATCATCTATAGGAGGGAATTCTTATTTGTTGGGTCATTCATTCATGAACATTCACTCTCATTTCTTGAATCTTAACGTGACTGAAGGTTGTTAAGTTTAGCACAGAATTCTTAGTTTTCATTGTCCACAACGTGAAGACATATACAACCACCACATCTTGTATAAGAGATATAAATGGAGGACGTCAATCCCACTAGATTCCATTGATCTACCCTTAACACCATTAAATATGGACACTAAGAAGAGTTGTTACAAACATATAAATCTTATAATTCACTATTGTCACCTACAATGAGTTGAAACTTATGATAGATAGTTGATTTGGGGCCTAAATATGTTTCATATTGGAGTTTTATGGTGGATCTCTCAGTCCAATACACTGCTACTTCTTGCATGCAACCTCAAAGATAGCAATCACATCACTTCCAAGAATAGGAAGAGGGCTGCTTCTTCCATTAAAGCCTTGTTCATACTGCTGATCACAATTTGAGGATAGTACCGACATTTCCAGGCAAGCATATCCGTTGGCATACCTCGTGAACATTCTCCTTGGCCTCTTCATTCAACAACAAGATTCCATATGTAATTTGGGCAAGGTAACATGCCTCAAGCCTGCTAGAAAATGTCCAGGCATGTACCAATTA